>CAMOHE010050785.1:12218-107534 GCA_946598075.1 Artocarpus hirsutus | reverse complement strand
ACGTACTTCTTTACAATAAAAGATTAATATATTAATCTCACTAGTAAGTAGCATCTCATCTTCTAACATATAGTTATCATTTTCTTCAATTTTATATGTTGTGTCTCTACTATTAATTTAAGGGATAATAATTTCCATGCCTCACATGTGTTGATGCTTTGCTGCTGATCAACACCTTGTGTGGCTATGTGCAGTCTCCTGAGGGGAACCTACAACAAGAAGAGCGGATGAGTCGGAGTTCAAGGGGACATCAATGTGGTGCTAGCCAACAGCTCTCCGAGGCTCAAGTTAGATACCTATTTGGCCAAGATCGAGAGTGGGGTTAGGTAAGAGAAAGTCACGTACCTTTGAGATAGAGTAAATGCTTTCTATTTATAGGCCACCACTTGGAAAGGTGTAAGGCGAGTTTTGACCTTTGACCTAGGTGCTCTATTTGATGGTGTCAACGGGTAGGTGACAAGTGTCACAATCCTAGACCCTCCATTTAAATGCTATAATGAGGCCATGTGTTGGCCTTGAAGACGAGTTGCTACTGGTTTTAGGTTGTGTCTGTCGGTCCTGAGCAAGTATTCTCCCCGAGGAGGTGATATCTCGTGTAGCCACCAATGGAGGCCCTACGGATCACCTTAGGAAAAAGTGTCAATCAACGGATAGTTGTGTAAGCTCCAAAAATGACATCTGACTGAGCAGGGTGGTCGAACAGCCGAGATAAGTACTTTGAGAAACGACGTCGAGCATACCGTCAACAGTAGCCCCCTAGTGCACTTGGTTGGTTCTCGGCTAGGTTGCACTCTACTTGAATGGGGTTGGTCAGCTGACATGGTCCTTGGATAGTTGTCCTTGAGACCTTAGGTTCTGAGAGATTCTTTAAGGCAGTCGATCAAGTTTAGCTGACAAGCGTTAGCCTGCCTTTGGTTGTTTCCTTGACGAGCACAATCAAACCACCTCTTTAATTTCCATGCTTGACTTTTGTCCATAGATAGAGGAAGCCTTCCATTCATTCAGCTTACATTGCTTACAAATTTCTTAGAGTCTTGCATTCTAATTACCGAGCAAAAGGCTTGCGAACTTGAAAAACTTTCTTTAAACCTAATTAGTTAATCCTGAACAGGTAATTCTCAAACATAAAATGAGTGATCTGAGAGATTCCTAGAACTGGTCAGTGAGTGTTTCTAGGTCAGATGAGAGTATCGAGTCTGACCGATCAAGCTCTAAGGAGAGGGGAAGTATCGGGAGGTTGACCGAGTAAAAAGAAATGGCTCGGTTGGCCCAGATCCTTAGCTTGGGGCAAGGGACTGCCCCTAAGTAAAAGTTCTTGGATCTTCTTAAAGAAACAGTCCTGATCCAACAGTATAGAGGGAGGACCCATACATAGGGGCTGGCACCGTGGGCAAATCTCTAGTGATTGAATAGCAGCGTGCTCGCTTGTCAACTGCACGAGTGGACTGAGCTCTTTTAGCTAGGATGCTAACAAGGAGGCCCAAGTAGTGGGCAAAGCTAGCGTCAAGGAAGATGGTGGCAAGAAGTCTAGGGAGCAACAACATCGAGGACGAGGAGGTGTAGCAATGGCTTTGAATATGCCAGCCTGGCTAGACTTTGGCCACTGAGTATACGTTAGCAATGCCCCACGCTTGGTTATACACCCTTCATCGAGAATATGAGAGTCCCAATAATGTAATTCTTATTTTGCCTGAGGCTGAGTATTCCTTGTTGAACTACTAAAGGGGTGCATTATGCTCTACACAGAGTTTTTCCTAGCAGGATTCTACCTTCCATTACACCCACTTACGCGCTGAGCCTTCCATGACTTAAATGTGTGCCCTGTGCAACTGAACCTGAATTGCTACCAGTAGCTTATCAACATGTATGTGCTTTGGATGTATAGTTATGCAACTTCATGGGAAGTCTTTAGTAGTACTATTTTATTGGATTCTTCAAGAACTTCATTCTTGGCAACCTTGACTCAGATAAGCTGTGGAAATTCAAGTGGTTTTATGTCAATGGAAGGTGGCTATACTAGCTCAGGGAAAGGTTTCCTACTGACTAGGCCATGTAGATCAAGTTTGAGCAGGGCCATCTTTGGTCAAAAAAGTCGTGAACACTGAGAGCACTAATGTAGTTTACCGAGTACTAGTTGAAGAAGCCTGATTCTATCCAACAGCAGGTGTTTTTCTTAAGCAAGATCATCTTAGCAAACTATGGCTAGTTTAGGGTTTCCAACTCAACCAATCCCCTACACAATAACGTCCCACTTGCTCGAGTGGCCAATCAAGTGAGAGTAGCTCAGTTTGGGGTCGTAGACATCCTAGGGCCAAGTTCTTCTCAACTCGGGCAACAACTTAGGACTCATTAGCATCTAGTTTTGAGGAATCTCATGGTGGTTCCCCCAGTCTAGGGCCGCCCATTGCCGATGAAGACCTCGGGGACGTGATAAGGCTACTTACCTGCCAAGCCTACTTTGGATAAAAGGTTTAACTTGAGGACTAACTTTTTTTTGCTTTTATTGGTGTTCTTCCTGATCATTTCTTAACTATGCTTCTTCTGTTTTATAGATATGCTATCCCACTAGCTCTCCAAGGAAGAATGGCTCTGGTAAATGATGGAACTCTAGAGCCAAGGCAAAGGCAAGGCCAAGGTTGGGGCCAAAAAAAAGAGACCAGAGCAAGTCGGGTAGCCTAACATCATTGCTTTTTCGATCACCCATTAGCTCGGGCAAGTGTCTTAAAAAGGGCTTCGATGAGACAAGATATTCCTCTACCTCCACCACCATTGGTTCCTCTAACCGACCGGCCGAGGACACAATATCCTTTGTGCCCATCCGTCATTGAGTATTTCGGTGATCTAGTGCCTTCGGCGGACTTCTTCAACTTCTTCAACTCCATCCAGCACAAGTCCTATCAGGAATGCTACGAATCGACCTTCCAACAGCTCGTTCAAGTGGGTTTGATCTTGGACTCTAAGCTTCTTTTCCTTGGGACATTCTTATTTGGCTTTACTAACGCTGAACTTCGTAGGCTTATGTGAGTTTAAAGATCGCTAACCTTAAGGCCAAGTAGTAAGTTAAGGTATAGTAACAAGCGACCAACAAGGCCATTATGAAGGCCGAGGCCAAGTGTAAGCTGAAGGAAAATGCTAAGGAGCTGGCCCAGGTTAGAGCTGAATTAGAGGCAGCAAGAGAGGAGGCTAATTGGGCTCGAGAAAAAGTTCAAAGGGCTCAGGCTGATCTCCTAAGGGCATAAGAAATGGCCCAGGCAGGTAAAGAGGAACACCAGAGGTTCTTTGGGGAGAAGCTATCGAGCAAGCTAGCCCAAGTGATGGAGGACTTCAAGTGCCCAAAGGAGTTCTCTGATAATTACTTCTTTGAGATGAAGGACTTACAAGGCTACATCCTTATAAAGCATCCTGAGACAGCCGTGCTAGATTGGTCGCTTGTCACCAACCTCGAAAAAGAGGAGGATAAAGGCAAGAGGGAGACGAGAACGAGAACGAGAAAAAGACCTCTGCCCCAACTAATGGCAAAAGCAAAATACGGCGTAAGCTATTGTGGACTTGGATGTTAAGGGCACTGAAAACAACACTCAGCTTAACACTTAGGGTATCTTCTTCTTTTTGTTTATTTGTGCCTAAGTATGGGAGATGTTTGGTTATTATACCTCTCCCAGACATTTATTTATATAATATATTCAAATTTCCCTAATTAAGTGCTTGATTTTATATTTTTGTTTATTTTTTATTTTTTTATACTCTTAAGTATATCCTACTCTTTTCAACCATGTCCTGCTTGGATTTGGGTTATGGCGCCATAATATCCCGGTACCCCCAAACTTGTTAAGTCCTTTGGGAATTCTACAAGTCTAGTCATGGTTGTGAGTTTGCGTCCCCGGGTCAACCAGTGCTCGATGTGCCCAAGTCGGGTAGTTTATGGTCTAATTGGACTAGTGAACTTATGTTTCAAGTTCGTTGATAATTAGGCATTATGCCGACCAGCCCCTTAGTTAAGAGTTAAAAAGCCCCCCTCCCCCAAGTTGGGAGTTAAAGTGGCCTTTCCCTTGTTAGGAGTTAAAAAAGGTGGCCCGAGCTCGAACTATGGTGTTGTCTTGGTTCAGTTTTGTTCTATTATTTAGAGAGAATTCTTGAATTTGTATTCATTCATTGATGTATATTTGATGTACTTTCATTTTCTACCTTAGTCGACAAATCTTTGCAGTATTTACAAGAAGAATATCAAAGCCAGAGGTCAAAAAGTGGCCTGGCTCCTAAGTCAGTAGTAGAATCTTTTCAAGTGCTCAGTATTCCATGGATGGGCAAGCACGCTCCCTTCAATGACGGCAATTTATACGTGCTCGGTCAGATGATGCTAACCACTCTTAATGCTCCATCCCATTTGGGCCCAAAAGACCTGAGCCTAGCATGCTGGACTATCACTTTCTTCAAGATCAAGTCTCTAGCATTAAAGCTTCTCAGTTGCACCCACTTGTTATAGTACCAAGCCATGACTTGTTTCTAAGCAGCTGTTCAAATATATACAGTATCTTGTTTCTCTTCCACCAAGTCAAGTTCGGCCATCATAAGGTTGGCATTTTGTTCCTCATCATAGTGCTCCACACTATAGCTTGACAAGCCAACTTTTGTCAGGATTATAGCTTTAACTTCATAGACCAAAGAGATAGAGGTCTCCCCCGTTTTGAACAGTTATATAATATACCTAGAGTATGTTTGGAAGCTCGTCGATCTAAGTGCCTTTGAGGTCTTCTAGTTTCTTTTTCAGGTAGTCCTTGATAGTTTTGTTGATAGCCTCAACTTGCCCGTTACTCTGAAGGTATCCTGATGAGGAGAAGACCTTGATGCCGAGTTGCTCACACATCCTTAAGAGACTCATTGCTTTGAACTGCTTGGCGTTGTTGGTGACTATTGTGTGTGGGCTACCATGCAATACTAAATTATGATTGGGCAACGAGGAGAGGTCCTATGAGATTTATAGCCAATTTGGCAAATGGCCAAGCATACTCAATCGAGTTGAGTAGCTTAGGGTGATGTCTAATTACCCAAGCAAACTATTAGCACTTGAAGCACTTGCGGGTGTATTCCTTATAGTCTTGATCCATAGTCGACCAATAATAACCTCGGCAAAGACATTTAAGGGACATGGAGGCCCACCCGTGTGATTATCGCATAGCCTGGTGTGGATTTCTTCCATAAGATGCTGAGTCTCATGTGGTCCAACACCTCTAGGAAGGTGTAGTGTAGCCGCAACGGTAAAGTCTTCTCTCGATCATCAAATTCTGAGCCGAGCTTATGCAAACACACCAGACTTCCTTTCAATTCCTACGCAGTTTAGTTGTGGTCAGATACCAGATGATTAGGTCCATCTAGGTTCCAGTTTGTTCAGTAGCTTTACTCATAGATTCTTTTCTAATGCTCAGCTTGGCTAGTCTCTCGATTGGTACTAATGTAAAGTCATCTTCAAGGCCTAAGCTAGTTGAGCAAGTGTGTCGGCTTCTGCATTTTTTGCTCTAGGGATTTGGGTAACTAAAAGCTCTTGAATTGGCCAAGCAAAGCTTTAACTTTACCCATATAAGCAACCATGCACTCATTTTGTGCTTGGAATCCGTTGGTTACTTGTTGGACCACAAGAATGGAATCGCTATGGACACCGATGTGGTTCACGCTGAGCCCCCATACAATCCTAAGACTAGTTATCAATGCTTCATATTTGGCCTCATTGTTAGAGTCTTTGAAATCAAATAGGAGCACATGGCTAGTTTTGTAACCGTCTGGATTGATAAAGACGAGTTTGGTACCTAACCCATGCACGTTGGATGATCTATCCATGAATAATTTCCACTCAGGTTTGGGTCTACTCACACTGTTGCTGGCAGGATCAAGGTAGGGCACAAATTATATCTCGAATTCTCCAAGCTTGATCAACCGCTTGGCCATATGACCAGAAATTTTTGGATTTTCAAGGATTTTGTGCAAGGTACATTTGGTCGAGATTCAGATGGTGCGCCCCTAAGTATGCCCAAAGATTTCAAGTAAAGGTAACAAAGGCTAAAGGTAGCTTTTTTAATGGCATGGAGATTCAGATGGTGCGCCCCTAAGTATGCCCAAAGATTTCAAGTAAAGGTAACAAAGGCTAAAGGTAGCTTTTTTTAGGGCACAAATTATATCTCGAATTCTCCAAGCTTGATCAACCGCTTGGCCATATGACCAGAAATTTTTGGATTTTCAAGGATTTTGTGCAAGGTACATTTGGTCGAGATTCAGATGGTGCGCCCCTAAGTATGCCCAAAGATTTCAAGTAAAGGTAACAAAGGCTAAAGGTAGCTTTTTTAATGGCATGGGTACCTCTCCTTAGCTCCTTCGAATGCTTTGCTGGTGTAGTAAGCTAGCTTTTGAATTCCTTCTTCTTCTTGGACCAGGACTGAACTGATAGCCTTCTCGGATACTACTAAATATGCATAAAGTATTTCTACCAATAGAGGTTTAGATAAGAGCGGAAGTGTGGCCAGGTACCTTTTGAGACTCCAAAATGCTTTCTTATACTCTCTGCTCCACTCAAACCTCCCTTTGAGTGCTTGGAAAAAAGGTTGGCACTTGTCGGTAAACCGAGAGACAAATCTGGACAAAGCAGCTATCATTTTGGTAAGCATATCGACTTCCTTAACTACGCGGGTGGAGTGCATGTTCACCACTACTCAGGCCTTGGTAGGGTTGACCTTGATGCTGTGATGATTGACCATGAACCTGAGGAACTTTCCTAACTCTACACTGAATGCACACTTGGTCGAGTTAAGCTTTATCTTGTATTCTTGGAGGACTCAAAGCTATCAAAAAGATCGACAATGTGATTGGTTGCTAGGATGGAATTCACAAGCATGTCATCCATGTAACTTCCATGGTTTTTCTAATCAATTGAGTGAACATCTTGTTCACTAGACATTGATAGGTGGCCCTGGGGTTCTTTAATCCGAACAACATAACAACATGGCAGAATAACCCTTGATCAGTTGTAAATGAGGTTTTAACTTGATCTTCCTCAGCCATCCTGATTTGATTATACCCAGAGTATGTGTCCATGAAGCTAAGCAATTCATGACCGACGGTTGCATCTACTAACTGGTTGATCCAAGGTAGGGGAAGTAGTCTTTTGGGTAGACTTTATTTAAGTCTGTAGAGTTAATATAGATTCACCATTTCCTGTTGGCTTTCGCTAGCCATTCAAGATAGTTGACCTCCTCGATGAACTCGGCCTTCAGCAGCTTTTAAGACTCCTCATTGATGGCAGCATTCCTTTTCAGGTTAAAGGCTTTTCTCTTCTGGATGACTAGTTGCTACTTAGGGTTGACATTTAAATGATGGCTGATGATGCTCGAGTCAATCCATGGCATGTATTTATGGGACAAGCGAACAAGTCCTATTACTCTGTTAGGAATTTCTCCAGGTCTGCTAGGGTCTCAGGCTTTAGCAGAGATCTAAGCATGACCATTCGATCGGGGTGTTTAGAATCCAAGTGGTATGAGACAAGATCCTCTGCAGGCACTACCCGTACTTCTTCTTTAGGGAGCCAAAGGTCCAGGTCCGACAATATTTTTGCTCTCTCCTTTGTAGGGAATTCGATCTCGTCTACTCTATAAATGGCTAAGACATTCATATACCAGGCTACTGCCTCCTTTATGACCTTGACATAATAGTCTCTGGAGTCCTTTTGTTTTGACCTTGCTACTCTCACTCTATTTTTGTGAGGAACTTCATGGCCAAATGAAAAGTGGAGACCATGGCTTTTAAGGCATTCAAGGTTGGCCTCCCAATAATGATGTTGTGTTGGGATAGTTTATCGATTACTAGGAATTTGACCAACTGTGTGACCTAAGCATGCTCTTCATAGAAATTGAGTGGCAAATAGATCTTACCTACTGCTTAGACATACTCTCTAGAGTAGCTGTGCAGGGGGGCTCGCACCAGGATGAGCACTGTGTTGTTAATCTTTAATTTATCAAAGGCTTACTTGAACAGAATGTCTACCAAACTACCATTGTCAATCAGCACCTGTCAAACTATATTGTTAGCAATCTAGAGCTTGTATACTAGGGCATCGTTGTGTAAGTGGATAAGCCTATCCACCTCCTCCTTGGTAAAGGTGATTGCAATGTCTTCCTACCGACATATCTTATTGATATGCTCAAACATGTTCATCAGGTCTCCCCTTTTAACTAAGCGGGCTTCCCAAGCATAGGCCTGTTGATCACTAGCGATATCCCTAGTAACTGGCCCGTTGAAGATCATAAGCATAATATTTGGCGGGCCTAAGGAGTTCATATCATTAGCGTTTTGTATTTTCGGTTGGCCTTCCCTGATCGGTTGGTCATTTCTTCTTACATTGTTGCTAGGGGCGAGAACTCATTCGATAGACTCCCTAAGGTGTCCATCTTGGATGAGCTTTTCAATTTGGTCTTTCAGCTGAATACAATCATGAGTGTTATGCTTCATGTCCTTGTGCAAGTTGCAACACTTATTCTAGTCTCGCTTTGCTCGATTCCCTTTTAGTGGAGGTGGGTCCACCAACAGATTGTAGTTGCTTACCTAGTTTAACACTTCGTCAACAATGGCAACTAGGGGTATGTAACTTTGGAAATTCCTAATTGGAACATTCGATTTGTCCATTTTCAGATTCTTGCTCTGGTCGGCCTCACCCTGGTCATGTGAATCCTCGTTCTTCTTTCCTTTCTTGCTGCTCCCTTCTCCATCTGAGCAACTCATCATGTAGTTTGCAATGTTTGCATGCCTCTAAGCGTACACGAGCACTTGGAAAAAGGTGCTCAGTCATTCCAGCAACCAAAACAAGCCCTTGTCTCGCAACCCTTCACAGAAGGCATGCTTGATGGTTTCATCTTCGATGTACCTCACCACTAAGGCTGCCCGGGTGAAATGGTTGATGTAGTCTTACACATCCCCGTCTCCTTGCTTTACAGCGTAGAGGTGAGTAACCTCCTTCTTTCTTGTTCTAGATGGAGCAAAAGCTATCGAGAATGCATTAGAGAGCTATCAAAGGGAGCTTATAGTGCTAGGCTCTATACGCCTGAACCATTGTTGAATAGAGTTCATCAAAGTCAATGAGAATGCCTTGCAAATTGCTACGTCATTGGTGTTTTGCAGTGTCATATGGCCCCTATAGCATTCGAAGTGCTCGTCTGCATCTGTTGTAACATAGTAAGCCTTGATTTATGGCACCTTGAATTTGTTCAGTAGAGGGCCCCTCATGATTACATCAGTAAAGGGTGGGTCAGGCATGCCACCCTCATCGACCTTAGTGGCTATTTCTAATATGATCAATCTACCGCCACAATTGTTGGCTATTGGTGTCTTCGAGTAGTTCCAATATGAGGCTCCACCCTCTAACTTGTCATTGCCTCAAGCTTTCATCGGTCTCGAGAAAGGTGCGCCCCCCGACTCTCGGGCCTATTAAAGACTAAGGCCCGTTAACCTTACGGGGAGCAATCGTGGCCATCTTAGGCCTCGAGCCAACCATCTTGGACTAAACGGTTGCTTTGGGAGACACTTTTCAAGGCCTAAGTTTTAACTTGCTTGGAATCTCCCTTGTTGTGGGAATCATCCCTTGGCCTTGCTTGACCACCTGCCTGGTCTTCCCAAGCCAACAAAAGGAGAGCCGGGGGCAGTTTTGTACTTGTTGTTGTGTCATCTGCTGTGTGAGAAAGTGCAGTTCCACGGTCAATTCTCGAATCACATCCTTGTTAGCTAGGGTTGTTCTAGCTACGTTACTGTGCTCGCTAGATTAAGACTAAGCTGCACATGGCCTACCTCAAAGTCTAGCCTGGTCTTAGTTTGGGCATTCCCTGACCCCTTTTATCGGGGAGCCTTGTCCCAATTATTTCCTCTTGTGGCCATGTCAAATGAGTATACTATCAATGGGAATGCTAAAAACACGCAGGGCCCTCCTAGCGCCAAAATGATGATGCTCTGGTGCTAATCAACACCATGTGTGGTTGCGCATGGTAGTCGAACTACCTGCCCTGCTCTTCTTGGCCTCCTGAGGGGAACATGCAACAAGAATTCTGGATACTTCGGAGGTCATGAGAACATTGGTGTGATGTCAGCCAAAGGCTCTCCGACGCTCAAGTTAGGTTCCTGTTTGACCGAGATCGAGAGAAAGGTTAGGTGAGAAAAACTCCATGTACTTTTGAGGTGGAGTAAACGCTTTCCATTTATAGGCCACCACCTGGACAGGGTGTAAGGCGGGTTTTGACCCTTGACTCAAATACTCCATTTGGTGGTGTCAGGGGTAAGGCGACAAGTGTCACAATCCCAAAAGGTGGAGAATCTTTTATCTAAGGTTGTAATGAGGCCATGTGTCAGCCTTGGAGATGAGTTGCTACCTGGTTTCAGGTTGTATCTGTCTGTCCTAAGCACGTGTTCTCTCCGAAAAGGTAATATCCCATGTGGCGACCAAAGGAGGCTCTGGGGATCACCTCGGAAAAAATACCAATCAATAGATAATTGTGTAAGCGCCAAGAATGACATATGTCCGAGCAAAGTGGTCAGACGGCTGAGGTAAGTTCATTGGAAAATGGCGTCGAATATACCCTCAACAACATGTTTTGTTCTTCTGTTCTATTTCATCCCAAGATAGCTAATAACACTGTCTAAATGAAAAAGCTAATGCTACTTGGATTATTTGTTTAAAATGTCAACATGTGATCATTGAAAATTTGAATGTGTGTAAGCAGGCATTTATAGGGATTGCATATCCTTCAGAAGGAGACAAGTTGTCCTCGAGCAGCAAAGACGGAACGCTCTGAGTTTGGAAATGTAATACCGGTCAATGTGAGCATGTGATTAACCTCAGTGCTGAGGTTTGTTCTTCGATTCAAGAGGGCCTTTGGATTTTCATTGGCTTGGCTAATCTTGTTAAGGTAATACATATTTTCCTTGATTTTTCCATTAATTCGATTGTTGACAGTTGTGATCATTTCTTTCATATCTGATGCTCACACTTGATTATTAAAATTCAAAATTTTGAAGGCATGGAACATTCAAAGTGATCCTGAATTCAGCCTTGATGGACCTATGGGTCAAGCGTACTCCATGATGTTTGACGAAAACATGCTATTTGCTTGGACGCAGGTGACAAACCATGAGTCCTTTTTTTTTTCCTTCTTTAACTAGTCTAGTGTTTTATATGTATTACCTAAAACCTGTTAAAAAAAATTACGTATTATCCTAAACGTAAATGATATTCACATGAAAGTAGAAGTAATATTGAGTTTATTTGTTTATTTGTTCTTAGAGTGACCAGATACTTGTATGGAAAGTCAGTTCCGAGAATGAAACAAATCCTTTTCAACCAACTCTCTCCTTTGAAGGCCACACTCACAGCGTAATTTGCTTAACATTTAGTCACAAAATGTTGTACTTTGGTTCTATGGATGGTACAATAAAGGTAAGTTTCTTTTTCAGCCTCCAAGCATTGGTGTGATACTCAGCTTTCTACTATGTTAATGTCTTATATATGATCTTCCAAGTTGTGCATTTGATTGATCCTTACACGGTTTTTTTTTTTTTTTTTTCAGAGCTGGGATCTTGTTACTTTCCAATGTCTTACGACGGTGAAGGGACATTCAAGTGCGGTGACGTCTGTTTGTTGGAATAACTATCTGGTATCTTGTTCAATGGATGGCACTATAAAGGCCCAGGTTTATGCCTAAGGAGGCGGCTTGGAAGTATACTATACACATGAGGAAAAAGAGGAATAGTTGTTTATCACAATCAACTTTCCCTTGTTATTCTGTCGGTTTGTTTCTAGCATGAATCTTGGTTCCTCTTTCCGGTTGAAGGGATGAGTTGAAGTTTAAAGTATTTATTAATTCTAGTTAATATTACAAGTATTCAAGCATGAATCTGATTACACAAACTTTAGTAGTGTGGTGTATTCCAACAACAGATAGGCGTGATATTTTGTTTTGCTCTTGTAATGACAATTCAGTCCATCTATATGAACTACCATCGTAAGTGCTCTACTTGATTTTAATCTAGTTTTTTGCTAGACTCTGTTATTTTTTTTTTTTTTTATGAAAAAACTTGTCATGCCCTTTATTTATAACAACACATACAAACTAACTTTCAGGTTTGAAAAGACGGGAAGATTGTTTGCAAGACAAGGAGTTAGATCGATTCACATCCAAGGCGGCTCTGGAGGACTATTTTTCCATTGGAGATGCTAGGGCCAAATCACTGTGGGCAAAATCTGTTGCTGAGTTCATGATATAGCAAGTTGTAAGTGCTGCACTGTCAATTAGTTTAATGGCTTATGTGCATTATAGATCCTAGTCATCAAAGGCGTTGTTTAGGCTTCGATTTTCTAGTTTAGTTGTCTTTGCTTTTGAGATTGTTTTCGATGGATTGGACTGAACGACTTGTAATGATCGTTATTTTTTATTATATTAATAAATGTCGGGAGTAGATAGACGAAGACGGTGCTATGGTGGTACCAATTTTGTTGGATCTCTTGATGTACATTTGATTCTTATCTTCTAATAATGTTATATAGATATTTAAAAATATAAGTATACAGTTTCATTATGTTAGTTAGAATTTGATGAAAATTTCAGTTAAAGTAATCACTGTGTATATTAATTAACTTTTTCGTTAATTAACGATGAAGATGAACTACAAATTATACAAATTAATACTTTGCACATAATTTGTAGCTTGAGTATGTGCCGATGTAATTGGAATATGCTCAAATAATGATTCATTTGCGACAACATGGTGTTTACCCATTTGATTTATTGTTCATAGCTACCTATTTACCATTTTTCTTTTGTTTGGTTAATTGGCGGAGGTTTTATTTGGGAAGTCTATCCATTTTAACCATTGATTTATTTGTTCACTGCTACATGTATACCATTTTTCTCTTGTTTCCTTAATGAAGAATCTGTGGTAGTTACCACTCCAAACGCACTACTGATACTGTGCGATATTCAGCCATTAAGATTAAATCTGACGGAGCACATTGAACAAATGCACAAGATCGAGCATGCACACAGCTGCAGTGCAAGAAATTTTTTAAGTGTAATCTTTTTTCTTTTCATTGCCCTGTGCATTCCAAAAGCTATCTCATCTTCTAAAAATTTGTCCTACTTTACACACACAAAAAAAAAAAAAGAATAATAATTTGCACTAATAATCCATTACTCCTAATCCCTTTAAAAAAAAACGATGAATGAAATTCATCGAATTCAGTAGCAATTCTCAACACTCTGTCAATTAAGCATACTAACGAACAGGTAATGGGCATATTTTTAGAATCACTAAACAGTTAGTTAGTTATAAACGGTTTTGTTCAGTTAGTTAGTTTTATGCTGAGGTGGAAATTAGTTGTAACTACTTTAATTCTTTCCTTTCCTTCATTCAAGTCTTCTTCTTAATTCGCGTTTTTCTGGAAAGACCATTCTCTAAACCATTGTTTGATTGATTTTTAAGTTCAAAATTTGTTGGAAAAAGGAAGCCTCTGTAACAATAATGCAGTAACGAGAATTCATATTTTTTTCACTCTCCATTCTTCCTTCTGGATTTTCACTTCCTTGAACAAGATTAATTCAAGATTCAACATGGTATCAGTTTGATTCCTGATTTCCTTCGCCACACTCTGTTCATTCCTTGATTGAATTCTCCTTTGTAACTTCTCTTCAATTCCTCGACTGCTTATGCCATGGATGATTCGCCTTCAAAAACCTCCATTGCTGCCATGGATCGCTTCGCCATTGACGATCCTTCCAGCCCTTACTTCCTTCATCATTCAGACAATCATGGCCTCATGCTTGTATCTTAGCAACTGACTGGAGATAACTATATAGTGATGCAAGAACAGGCTAGCTTGGCCCAGCCTAACCTATTCTCCTTAGGCCCAACAGGCCATGGGCTAGGCCTGCTTGGCCCGGCCAGAGGCCTATGAATTTTGTGGGTTGGGCCGGGCCGGCCCATATTAGAATTATCTTGGACCGGGTCGGCCTGCGGGCCAATTTTACGTGGGCAGTGCCGTAGGCCATGAATGGACCGGCCCATCTTGACCCATTATGGATTTAGATGGGCCAGTCCATTTAAGCATGCAATTTTTAATTTTTTTAATTTTTTTATTTTTGAATTTTTAAACAAGTTAACAAATATAAAAGTTTAAATAGTTAAAGAAAATATAAAAGGGGATATTTTATTTACGATTGCCTCATTGAAGACCTTTCCAAGGAAAACCCAATAGGACAAAACTTTGGTAAGGAAAAAAGAATACAATCGAGATAATTATACATAAGATGTTTACAAAATTACTAAAAACATAAAAAAAAATATTGTTCATAATTACAACGTATTACTCTTAGTGGGAGTATCAGAAATGTACAAATTTTCAAAGTCATCAACCCAATCATCTTGAACTTCTTGGCTTCTTCTACGATCATCCTCTCAATCTTTGACGCACATTACTGCTTCTAGAACATCGTCACTCATATGTGCAGGCCGTTCATCAAGTACTTGACCATTGCAACTAAATACTTGTTCACTTGTAATTGTGGACAGTAGGCCTTGTCCTATTTTAACATAATATGTGAGGCCTTGTCTCAGCTTTGCTTCTTAGAAGAAGCAAGGCATGAGAAGCAAAGCATGCCTACAAGCAAAAAAATAAAAAAATAAAAAATTGCTATGATGTGATGTGTGAGGCATTTTATTGGAGAAGGTCATACCCAACCATGTTCACTCGTCAATGAACATGGAAAAATATATTTATATATATATATATATATGAAATTGGGCTACAATGGGCCTTCGATGTGCTGGCCCATTGTGGGCCTGTACCAAGATGAGCCTAGACGGGCCAGCCCAGCCTAGGCCGGTGGGCTAGCCCATTGTGGGCCTATATGGGCTGGGATGGGCCGGCCCATGGGCCGACATATGTTGGCCCAACCCAACCCACTAGTATGTATGGGCCGAGCCGGGCTGGGCCTTAAACAGTACCAGGCTGTGCCAACCCAGCCCGTCACTATAGTAGGATGGGCCTGGGCCAGCCCACGGGCCCTGGCCCATTGTTGCATCTCTATAACTATGCCTCTTGGAGTAGAGCAATGCACATTGCACTCTCTATCAAGAACAAGCTCGGGTTCATCGACGAATCCATTCCCAAACCCACAGGTACTGATCTCCTCTTGCTAAATTCCTAGATTCGAAATAATAACATTGTCATTTCTTGGATCCTTAACTCGGTATCCAATGAAATTTGTGCTAGCATCATCTTCTTTGACTCTACTCATGAGATCTAGCTTGATCTCAAAGATCGGTTCTAACAAAATAATAGATCGAGAATTTTCCAATTATGTTGCAACTTAGCCACTCACAATCAAGAACAGAATTCTATCGATGTGTATTTCACAAAATTGAAAACCCTCTGGGAAGAACTTAGCAATTATAGACCTGTATGCACCTATGGAAAGTGTTTTATGGTGGTGTTAAAGAACTAAATCAGTACTACCAAATGGAATATATCATGGCCTTCCTCATAGGCCTAAATGACTCTTATGCTCAAGTCAGAGGCCAAATCCTGCTTATGGATCCCCTTCCTCCTATCAATAAAGTTTTTTTCTTTGATCTCTCAGGAAGAAAGCCAAAGAAAGATTGGTTCTCCAACCACTGGTTATGCTGATTCACCTAACACTATGGTTTTTGCTGTAAAATCTCATTCTTTGAATAAGCCTGCAGGTCACACTCCCAACCACAAGGGTCCAAAGAAGGAATGACCTTTTTGTACTCATTGTCACTTTCATGGCCAAACCATTGAGAAGTGCTATAAGTTGTTAGGATATCCCCTTGCTATTCAACCTCATCAGGAACCTTCTTCTCAAGTTACCACTATCAATCAGGTTGCTAGAATATCTTCTCCTGAGGATAAGCCTCCAATTGACACTAGTGGCATGGGGACTTTTTTGCAAAGCCTTAATACTACTCAATATAACCAACTCATCAGCATGCTCTCTAATCGCTTACCTACTCCCATGACCCTCTATGCTCAACTAGACACAGCACTTACAGGTACTTGTTTCTCAGTTTCCCTCAATCCTATATTATCCTCTCTCAATATTGGATAATAGATTCAGGTGCTTCTAGGCACGTCTGTTGTGATGCTACTGCATTTATCTCTCTACAGCCCATTACAAATGCTACTGTTACACTGCCAAATCACACGAGTATAGATGTCCATTTTAGTGGCAATGTCAGTCTTTATTCTCATTTAATTCTCCAAGATGTACTCTATATTCCACAATTCAACTTTAACTTGATCTCTATTAGTGCCCTTACAACTCATTCCCAAGTTACAGTTCTCTTTCTTCCTGGTCAATTTCTAATTTAGGATCTTCTGACCAAGGAGATGATTGGCAAGGGTAACAAGGTGGCCGATCTTAATATCCTTGACACCAAGCATATAATCAAGGAACCAAAAGCCCTTATCAGTCAGGTTTCAACCAGTGTATGGCACAGTAGGCTAGGCCATCTATCTTCTAAAAGATTAGAATTTTTAAAGCCTCAGCTGCATTACACTCATTCTCGACTTGACCATAATAATCCATGTTGTATTTGCCTACTGGCTAAACAAAGGTGCTTATCATTTGTATCTCAAAATAGTGTATCATAAATGCCATTTGATTTGATTCATTGTGATATATAGGGCCCTTATCATGTAATAGCACACTCAGGTCACAAGTACTTTGTTACTCTTGTTTATGACTATTCTAGATTTACTTAGGTTTTTCTTCTAAAGCAAAAGTCTGATGTGACATTTGTTATTCCCAAGTTCTTCAATATGGTTGCTACTCAATTTGGCTGCAAAATCAAGACTTTCAGGTTTGATAATGCTAGAAAATTAGCTTTTACTGATTACGTTAATCAACAAGGGGTATTACATCAATCCTCTTGTATTGAAACAACTCAACAAAACTCAGTTGTGGAAAGAAAACATCAACATTTGTTGAATGTTGCCAGGTCTCTCTACTTTTAGCCACGAATACCTATACTGAATGCATTTTAACTACAACTTACTAGATTAGTCGAACACCAAGTCAGTTATTACACAATCAAACTCCATATGAGAAGCTTTACAAGAAACCTGTTGATTTTTCCCACTTAAGAGTTTTTGGTTGCCTAGCTTTTCCCTCCACATTGTCTGCTCATCAACTAAAATTTGATCCTCGAGCCCGAATGTGTATCTTTTTGGGATATCCCACAGGCATTAAAGGGTATAATTTGCTTGATCTCTAATCCAAACGGATATTCATCTCCAGAGATGATGTCTTTCATGAAGAAAATTTTCCATTTCATCTGATCACACCTACTACAAACTTATAGGATCCATTTCCTGATCTAGTGGTTCCTTTACCTACTCATGATGATGTTCCCATTACTCTATCACAATCTACTCAACTTTCTATTAGACGTGTATGCCCTAAGGAGTAAAAGTATAATATGTTTTTGGAGATATTTTTATCAATAAAGAATTCATTTATTATTTATATACCAAATCTTGTCTTCTTTACGTTCATATTTGTTGAATGTATGTTAAGCAAACAAAAGTCTGAGACTATCGGTCTAAACCTTTAAGAATTGGGCATATGATGGACAGATTATACAAAAAACACGATTATTAAGGTGACGATCTAAATCATAAGATCCACAATTGAGGGAATAAAGTTGGGCACTTTATTCATGTAAAGATTGTTATGTTTTCTATATCCTTATTGGGAGATGGTTTATTTTGACCATCGGAGGTGAACTCCATGAATAGAAACATTGGCACATTGTCATAGGTGACGATGTGTTGGATTGAAACATAAAGTAACTTGATTTGGATTAATAATTCTGTCTCAACAAATCGATTTACTTTAGACAATCATTTGTATTATATCTTAATCTTGAGATAAATAGTGGGCCCGTTGTCTTGACTTATGTCTTTTGATATACCAAAAGTTGCACCCACATTTTAATAATGGTATGCATGCCGGTACGTTGGAGGCATGACTCTTGATAGCATAAACTTGTTATTCATAAATATGGAATCTATAGCTCCTCTTGAGCAGTAGTGATGTCCTCTTATATGCGTTATCCTGTAATTGAAAAACTAAAGAGCTCAACATTTTGGATACATAGGTGAAACCAAATGATATACTGTCTTTAGATGGTAAGTATTATGATGGTGAGATAATGAAACGTAAGATAAAAATAATTTGGAATGTAGGATAGAACTTATCCTTAAGCCGATTATGGATAATCCTATGGAGATACGATACACTATGATATGTCATGGAGACTTAGCTATATGGGCTTCGTAATTTTATATAGTTCGAGAGTGCAACTCCAAGCTTTTAGTAGAGTAGCGTTGGAGTTGATAATTATGAAATGTATATCTGGGATATTGGGTTTCATAATTATCAGGAGCTTGAACTATATAGGTCCATTTGGTCCCGTTGCTAGCTCACAAAATCCTATAACGATATGGCATTTTTTTTTCAATAATTGGTAACTTATATCAAATTTATTAGATTGGTTGAAATTTGAAAGAATCAAATAATTCATATTTGTTTATCAGTTGAATTAATTTTGTGACAAAATTAATTTAAGATAAACTTGTTAAATTATTGGGATCGGATAATTCTTGTCTGTTTATCAATTGATTTAATTTTGAATAAATTAAATCAATATAAACTTGTAGAATTATTAGGAATTCATTTATTTTCTTAGAGATTATCTAAATAAAGTTGTTTTAATTAGATAACTACTCTATTGAGTTATTTGAATTAAAACTGAGACTTTATCCTATTAAATCTCGAATGAAAAATAAAAGATTCGCTGAGATTTTTATCGGCAGTTCGGCATGTTGATCCTCAAGTTTGGCCTGTCGATAGGGCAAGTTTGGCATGCCTATTAGACAGATCAGCATGCTGATCGCGTGATAAAAAGATCACACTTTTTCACGTGGATTTCATCAAATATTGATTCAAATTTTGAGGCATTATTTGATAAAGACTAACTCCTGAACCCAACTTCTATAAAAAGGGAGTGAGTCTCATTATTATTTAGATTAATTGAGAGATTAAAAGTGATACTCTATGAGTGAGATTCTAAAACTCCCTAAGAGCTCTTGTTCACAAATCACGAACACTAGATTTGGGTTCTCTCAATTGGTTGGAAGGAGAGTCACTTAGTGGAAGAGCTATACGTGTGAGTCTATACTCACTCCGATCGTGGATAGAGAATAGCAAGAAGGTTAGTTGGTTGAGGTCCTTCTAGAACGTTACTTCTCTTTACTGATTGCAGGAACTTTTCGGTACACACAAGTTAGTAAGATCTGATTAATTTATGCATATAACATGTCAAACTTGTGTTTTAAAAAAATACTATGATATAAAATTTTTAAAATTTTGCTGCATACTATTTTTTCAACAATTGGTATCAGAGCCATGGTTTTTACGTAATTTTACGAGTTTGTGATCATACTATATGTATAAATTATGTGATTTTGATCTCTCCTATGCTTGAATTTAATTTTATAGAGAGTTGGCACTCTAGGTTTCTACATAATATTATATGTTGGCGTGAATTATATGGTAAATGTTTATTAATTAATTATGGTTGATTAAATTATTCTTTAATCATTTATTAATTAATTAATTTATACCAGTTATAGCTCCTTAGATGTTAGAATATGTATTTAGGTTTTTCATGTAATTAGATGGCAGACTATCATCTCCGTTAAGGAATTATTATTTAATTTTAATTTTGTAAGAATTTTGTAATTAAATAATCATTTGGAGAAAACAGACCTAGAAGCAAATCTAGAAGATAGATGATGGCACTTTCAGGTATTTCCTAAGCCTCTAATTTTATATTTTTCAATTGTTGAGAATAAAATTGATAAATTGCAAAAGAAACTATATTTTTTAAAAATGGTGGTTTCTGCTCAGTCGGCATGCTAAACCCTCCAGTTGGGCAGGCCGATGGTCGTAGATTAGCAGGCCGGATGTGAGGTTCGACAGGCCGTCAGTAGGGCAAAAATCAGGTGGCTCTGGTGGCAAGCTGAACTTCTAGTTCAGTAGGCCGATTTGTCATGAATCAGTAGGCCGATCTGTGAAAATCTATAGGCCAGTGGGTCATGATCGACAGGCCAATCACCCAGATAGACTTGCCGGCGAAGAGCTAAAATTTTTTTAAAAAGGTGCAGCTTTTCGTGCAATTTTAATATTATTTTTGAGACAATTCTGAGAAACATTAAATTTGGATATGACTGGAAATGTGGAGTTTTTGATTCATACGAGATTAAAGACTTGAAGATGGGCATTACACGAAGAAGGATACAGCTTGAAAATTCAGGGTTGAAGAATCAATAAAATGTTTCGATTATTCTCTTGTAATCTTTGTTTTCTATTCTCTAAGGTGGAACCATAATATTACGGTTATTTATTATTTTGCTTGTAGCTTTGCTTGATTGCTTTACTTGTCTGCATTATAATATGATTTGCCATATATATTGATAACATGTCATATAGAATAAGGAGTGCCGCTCATATTAAAATTGTTCATGCATGTCTTTTAAAATAAAACCTTCATTTCAAAAGATTGCGTGGAAGCAAGTTTCGAAGAGAGGACCTAAGGCTTCCATCGTTGGTCCATAGGAAGAACATGATGGTCTAGACCCATAGGAAGAGATTTCTATCATGTACTAGATTGGATCTCCAAGAGGATAAGGTATTTTAGCATGATTTATGGTTGCACACTCCTAGGTGATGATTATAAATCATGGATAAAATATTGAAATGATGGTTATACACTCATGTTAATTTTATTATTAACCTCATGTAGGAGCTCTGTTAATAGAATTAATGGCCAAAGAAACAATTATTAATATATGTTGGATCATACAGGTTCTCGATGGCATACATTAATAAGGAGGGGATCCGTGTTCCTGATTGAATTTGGTATGATTCCCCTAGGAGCTTGTTGAATTTTGAATTGGGAATTATCGTTGCAAGGAAGTGATATTTTCAAGGTTTTTACACATAAACATATTTGTATGTTTTTACATGATTGTGTTATCTTACTAAATTATTATTGTATGTTAGCTTATATTTGGTATATGATTCTTTATTGTAGATTAAAAATGTCTAAAAATGCTTTACCTTTGATACTTGACAAAAACCAATTAACCGAAGAGAATTATAATAATTGGAAACGAAACTTGGATATCATCCCTTTCTTTGATAAACTAAAATTTGTACTGACAACCCCTTATCCTCCCGAGCCTATGGAAGACTCCACTAATGAGCAATTCCAAGTGTACAATCACTGGAAAGATGCAAATGGTCAGGCCCGTGCTATGTTATAGCTAGCATGAACAACGTGCTGCAGGCTCAACATATGGATTATGAGACTGCTAAGTAGATCTTGAATAATCTGGAAGACATGTTTGGAGGCCAAGCCTTAACTAAGCAACAAGGGGCACTTCAGAAACTTCTTAACTATAAGTAGAGGCCGAGAACATTTGTAAAGGAGCACATGATGTTGGTCATGGGTTACCTCGCTGAGGCTTAAACCAATGGAGCCGACATCCATGCTGAAACTTAGATGACTCTGGTCTTTGAGACTCTGTCTAAGGAGTTTATTCCATTTAGAGCTACTTTTAATTTGAACAATAGACAGGATATGACCTTAACAAAATTAATGAAATAGTTATAGGAGTTCGAACTACTAATCAAGGAGTCTCCTGCTGGTGGCGAGGCCAAGTTGGCAGCTGCTTCTGGTTCCAATCCCAACTCTGGGAATGGAAAGAAACAATAAGCCAAGAATAGGAAGTCTTCTATTCCTGCTAACAACAAGAGCAAGAAGAAGAAGAAGAAGAAGAACCCAAAGAAGCTTAAGTGCTTCTCCAGTGGGAAGGTCGAGCACATAAAGAAACATTGCATGGACTTTCTTTCCAAAGGAGGTATGTGTGATCTTCTTATTTAGAAACTTATTTGGTTGAGGAATTCAGTGACATTTGGGTCATAAATTCCGGTGCAACTAATCATGTTTCTGTTTCTCTACAAGGGTTCAAAGAAATGAGAAGTCTGCTCTATGAAGACTTCATCCTTCGGATGGGCGATGGATCCTTGGTCTTAGCAGAAGTAGTGGGAGATGTCCATATTTATTTTGATAATTATAAGAATTTGATTTTGCGAGATTGTTTTTATGTTCTTAAATTTAAAAGGAATTTAATTTCTATAGCTTGTTTATTTAAAGACTCCTATTAGGTTTCTTTTAATAATAAAGTAATAATTCGTAAAAACAAATCTTTTATCTGTTCTGGATGGATGCAAAATAATCTATATTTTATCAAACCTAAGATGGACTTACTGCTTAATGCTGAGATGAATGATAATAACTCTAAAAGACTTAAAACTGCTCACTCTAATAAGATTTATCTTTGGCATTTGCGCCTTGGTCATATTAACCTAAATAGGATTCAAAGGTTGGTAAGGGATGGACCTTTAAGTCACTTAAAGGTGAAATCTATACCTCAATGTGAATCTTGTTTGGAGGGTAAAATGACCAAAAGACCATTCGAGTCTAAGGGCAATAGTTTTGAAGGGGTTCAAGAACTTATGCATAATGATGTTTGCGGACTGATGAACATCTAGGCAAGAGGAGGGTTTGAGTACTTTGTCACTTTTATTGACGATTACTCTAGGTATGGGTATGGGTATGTGTACCTAATGCACCACAAAAGCGAAACTTTTGACAAGTTCAGGGAGTTTCGGGCTAAAATAAAAAAGCAATTAGGTAGACACATAAAGGCACTTCGATCTGATCGAGGTAGCGAATACCTTTCTGATGACTTTCTGGGACACTTATTAGAGAATAGAATTTTATCCTATTTGACTGGGCCGAGTACTCTGTAGCAGAATGGCTTAGCGGAGAGAAGGAATAAGGCTTTATTAGACATGGTAAGGTCCATGATTAGTTATTCATCATTGCTTTTATCCTTTTAGGGATATGCACTACAAACTGCATGTTAACTTTTGAACAACGTGCCTTCAAAATCGGTCCCTAAAACTCCTCACGAGTTGTAGATAGGCAAAAAGATATCCTTAAACCATATTCGCATATAGGATGTTTGACTCATGTCCTATTTAAGGATGCAAATAAGTTGAAAGCACGTTTGAAAGTTTGTATGTTTGTAGGATATCCAAAAGGGACTAAAGGGGGTTATTTCTATAACCTAAAGGAACATAAAGTCGTGGTTTCAAATAATGCAACTTTCCTTGAGGAGAGTTACGTGAACGACTTTAAGCCTCGAAGCAAAGTGGTGCTTAAGGAGTTAAGGAGTGATCTAATCACTCTAGAGGTTCCAAATGAAACCGTACCGATTAGTGTAGAAAAACCAAACGAACCCAAACAACAACCTAAAAGGCTTTGGCTAAACCGGATGAACATGACAGGGATCCTTATACTTACCTAGAGGCTATGGAGGATGTTGATTCGAAGCTCTAGACAGAGGCCATGAACACAGAGATGAAGTCTATGCAGACTAATTGGGTCTAGGAGCTTGTGGATCTTCCCGAAGGGGTAAAACCCATAGGCTATAAGTGGATCTAGAAGATGAAAAGAGGAGTAGATGGAAAAGTCAAAACCTTTAAGGCTAGACTGGTAGCTAAAGGTTACACGCAAAAGGAAGGAATCAATTATGAGAAAATCTTTTCGCCTGTGGCCATGCTTAAGTCCATCTGGATTCTCTTGTCCATAGTTACCGCTCTCGACTATGAGATTTGACAGATGGATGTCAAGACGACTTTCCTAAATGGCTATCTTGATGAGCCTATTTATGTGGAACAACCAGACGAGTTCAAGGTCAAGGGTCAAGAGGGTAAGGCTTGTAAGTTGCTAAAGTTAATTTATAGATTTAAGTAGGCTTCCCATTCTTGGAATATAAGATTTGATCAAGTGATCAAGACTTATGGGTTCTCATAAATATGGATGAGCCATGTGTTTACAAACACATTAAGAATGAGAATGTAGTTTTTCTACTGCTCTATATAGATGATATTCTGCTAATTGGCAATGACGTTGTTATGGTTGACCAAGCAGTTTGACATGAAGGACTTGGGTGAGGCTAATTTTGTTCTCGATATCTAGATCTTTTAGGATAGGAAGAACAAAATGATAGCTTTATCATAAGTCGACTACATAGATAAAATTCTTAGGAGGTTTGCAATGAAGGATTCCAAGAAAGGTGGGCAACCATCTAGGTCTGGAATTACTCTTTCTAAGAAAGATTCTCCAAAGTCCGAGGAAGAAAGAGAATACATAAAAAAGGTGCCTTATACTTCAGCAGTGGGTAGTCTTATGTATGTCATGCTTTACACACGACCGGATATCTGTTATATGGTCGGGATTGTAAGTCGATTTCAGGCAGATCTGGGACCAAACCACTGGGTTACGGTAAAACATATTTTCAAGTACCTGAGAAAGACTTGAGGGTATATACTTGTATATTTGGGTGAGATCTTAACTCCTATTGGATATACTGACTCAGATTTTCAATCTTATCTAGATTCGAGGAGATCGACTTTTGGGTTTGCTTTTTCTTTGGGTGGTGGTGCCATCAGTTAGAGAAGTGTAAAGCAAGATTGCACTTCAGATTCAACGATGGAGGCCGAGTATATGGCAGCCAGTGATGCTTCGAAAGAAGCAATGTGGCTCCGCAAGTTCCTTGGGGATCTTGAGGAAGTTCCTGATAGGGATAAGGCAGTATCACTGTAATGTGATAACAGTACAGTGGTAGCTAATGCTAAGAAACACATATTTCACAAGAAGAGTAAGCATATTGATCGAAAGTATCATGTGATAAAGGACTTCGTCGAGGGCGGGTATGTCACGGTATGCAAAATCGCATCAGAGGACAATTTAGTTGATCCATTCACAAAGACACTTACTAGGAGAGTCTTCGAGAGGCACGTGGAAGCTATGGGGATGCAAGATTTGTCACATTTACTCACTTAGTGCAAGTGGGAGATTGTTAGACTTGTATGTTCTAAGGAGTAAAAATGTAATATGTTTTTGGAGACATTTTTATTAATAAAAAATTCATTTATTATTTATATACCAAATTTTGTCCTCTTTACGTTCATATTTGTTGAATGTATGTTAAGCAAACAAAAGTCTGAGACTGACGGTCTAAACCTGTAAGAATTAGGCATATGATAGACAGATTATGCAAAAGGCACGATTTTTAAGATGAAGGTCTAAATCGTAAGATCCGCAATCGAGGGAGTAAAGTTGAGCACTTTATTCATGTTAAGATTGTTATATTGTCTATATCCATATTGGGAGATGGTTTGTCTTGACCATCGAAGGTGAACTCCATGAATAGAAACATTAGCATATTGTCATAGGTGACGACATGTTGGATCGAGACATAAAGTGAATTGATTTGGATTAATAATTCTATCTCAACAAATCAATTTACTTTAGACAATCATTTGTATTGTATCTTAATCATGAAATGAATAGTGGGCCCGTTGTCTTGACTTGTGTCTTTTAATGTACCAAAGGGTGACACCCACTTTTTAATAGCGATATGCATGCTGGTACATTGAAGGCATGACTCTTGATAGCATAGACCTGTTATTCATAGATATGGAATCCATAGCTTTTCTTTAGGAGTAGTGATATCTTCTTATATGCATTATCTTGTAATTAGAAAACTGAAGCGCTCAACCATATGAATACATAGGTGTAACAGAATAGTATACTATCTTTGGATGGTCAGTTTTCCGATGGTGAGATGATGGAACGTAAGATAAAAATAATCGAGAAGGTAAGACAGAATTTGTCCTTAAGCCAATTATAGATAATCCTATGGGAATACGATACACTATGATATGTCATGCAAAATTAGCTATACGGGCTTTGTAATTCTATATAGTTCAAGAGTGTAGGTCCAAGCTTTTAGTGGAATAGCGTTGGCGTTGATAATTATGAAATTTATATATGAGATATTGGGTTTCGTAATTATCAGGAACTTGAACTATATAGGTCCATTTGGTCCCCTTTGCTAGCCCATAAAATCCTGTATCGATGCAGCGTGCTTTTTCAATAATTGGCGACTTATGTCAGATTTATTAGATTAGTTGAAATTCAAAAAAAAATTAATAATTCACGTCTATTTATCAGTTGAATTAATTTTGTGACAAAATTAATTTAAGATAAACTTGTTGAATTATTGGGATTGGATAATTCTTGTCTGTTTATCAGTTGATTTAATTTTAAATAAATTAAATCAAGATAAACTTGTAGAATTATTAGGAATTCATTTATTTTCCTAAAGATTATCTAGATAGAGTTGTTTTAATTAGATAACTTCTTTATTGGGTTATTTGAATTAAAAATAAGACTTTATCTTATTGAATCTCGGGTAGAAAATAAAAAAATTTGCTAAAATTTTTATCGACATCCTTAAGTTTGGCCTATTGATGGGGCAAGTTCGGCATGCCTATTAGACAGATTAGCATGTTGATCACACGTTAAAAAGATCACGTGTTTTCATGCAGACTTTATTAGATATTGATCCAAATTTGATTCTGATTCGAATTTTGAGGCATTATGTAATAAGGATTGACTCTTGGACCCAACCTCTATAAAAAGGGAGTAAGTCTCATTATTATTTATATCAATTGAGAGATTAAGGTGATACTCTGCAAGTGAGATTTTAAAACTCCTTGAGAGCTCTTGTTCACAAATCACAAACACTAGCTTTGGGTTTTCTCAATTGGTTGGAAGGAGAGTCACCTGGTGAAAGAGCTATACGTGTGAGTCCGCACTCACTCCGATTGTGGATTGAGAATAGCAAAGAATGCCAGTTGATTGAGGTCCTTCTAGAACGTTACTTCTCTTCATTGATTGCAAGAACTTTTTGGTACATAGAGGTTTGTAAGATCTGGTTAATTTATGCATATAGCATGTCAACTTGTGTTTTTGAAAAATACTCTGATATAAAATTTTTAAATTTCTACTATATACTATTTTTTCAACACCTTCCTCTCATCCCAGTCAAATTCCACCTACCACTTCCTCTTCTCCATCTCATAATCAGCCTAGAAGGCCTTCTCGAGCCATTAAGCCTCCCTCCTATTTGCAAAATTACCATTGCTCATTACTTACTCAGTCACAACCTACTACTACTTGTGCTGAACCATACCCTTTATCTAATTTCTTATCCTACAACTCTTTGTCCTCCTCTCATAAACATTTTGTTCTAACAGTGTCCTCTCACTTTGAACCCCAATTCTATCATCAACCTATTAAATTCCCTCATTGGCGTGAAGCAATGGATGCTAAACTACATGCTTTGGAGACCAATAACACATGGTATGTGGTTCCACTACCACCTGGTAAACATACCATTGGTTGCAAATGGATCTACAAGATCAAATGCAGTTCCAATGATTCAATTGAACATTATAAGGCACGTTTAGTTGCAAAAGGCTTTACTCAACAAAAGGGTGTGGACTTTCTTGACGCTTTCTTCCCTGTAGCAAAATTAGTAACAGTAAAAGTCCTATTGGCATTAGCTACAAGTCAATCTTGGAACTTAGTACAATTGGATGTTAATAACACATTCCTTAATGGTGATATCTTTGAAGGAGTCTACATGGATCTCCCACTTGGCTATAATAGATAAGGGAAGCGTACTCATCCAAACACTAAACTGGCATGTAAATTGCACAAGTCCTGCTATGGCCTTAAACAAGCCTCGAGACAATAGTACACAAAATTTTCCAACTCTCTTATTCAATTTGGCTTCACACAGTCTGAGTCAGATTATTCACTATTCACAAAGGGCTTAGGTTCCTCATTGTAGCTTTACTAGTATATGTATCATCATTACAGGCCCTTCAATGGCAACCATTAATTCTCTTAAGCTTTTCCTACATACTCAGTTTAAACTCAAGGATTTAGGTGCCTTGAAATATTTTCTAGGCTTGGAAATTGCTTGATCCTCTAGTGGTATTGTGCTCTCCCAAAAACAATATAGCCTCCAACTTCTTGAAGACATAGGTTTTCTTGCTTCTAAGCCTGCATCTGTGCCAATGGATCCAAATCTCAAACTGAATGTGTCTGATGGTGAACCGTTAGAAGACATCTTACAATATATAAGGCTTATTGATCGCCTTTTGCACCTTACACTTTCTAGACCAGATATTACTTATACGGTGCATAAACTAAGTCAGTTTATTGCTCATCCTCGGACACCTCACATGCAAGCAACTCATCACCTACTCAGAGATTTGAAAGCTCATCATGGCCAAGGTTTATTCTTCTCCTCTTCCTCCTCAACTCAACTCAAGGCCTTCTCCAACACTGACTGGGGTTCATGTCCAAACACTCGAAAATCCACCATTGGTTTTTGTGTTTTTCTAGGTGACTCCTTAATCTCTTGGAAAGCCAAAAAGCAGTCCACCATTTCTTGATCATCTATAGAAGTTGAATACCAAGCTTTAGCATCCACTACCAGTGAACTCATGTGGTTACATCAACTCTTAAAAGATCTATGTGTTACTACTCCTTCTCCAGCACTCATCTTTTGTGACAATCAAGCTGCCATCCACATTGCATCCAATCCTACCTTCCATGAACGAACCAAACATATAGAGATTGACTATCATTTCATCTATGAAAAGATTTCGGCAGGCCTTATCAAGCTCCTTCCTGTTCGAACTCAGAACCAGCTTGCAGACATGTTTACCAAGGCACTCCCTTCATCAGTCTTGCTTCCACTATTATCCAAGACGGCTATCAAAGACATTTATCATCCATCTTGAGGGGGGAGTCTTCGAATCACTAAACAGTTAGTTAGTTATAAACGGTTTTGTTCAGTTAGTTGGCTTTATGCTGAGGTGGAAATTAGTTGTAACTAATTTAATTCTTTCCTTTCCTTCATTCAAGTCTTCTTCTTAATTCACGTTTTTCTCCTGGCCTGTATATATAAGGAAGCCTCTGTAACAAGAATGCGGTAGCGAGAATTCATATGTTTTCACCCTCATTTCTTCCTTCTGGATTTTCACTTCCTTGAACAAGATTAATTCAAGATTCAACGCATATCCCTAATAGCTCAAAGAAAAAAAATTATATAGTCAACAGAACAAAACTACAAGCCCAGGGAAAAAAAAATGAACATATCCCTTACAGCTAAAAAAAATGAGTTAGACAAATCAACTGCATTACTGCATAAGCCACCAAAAAAAAAAAAAAAAAACCCAACTTTTTTGTTTCTCAAAAACTTACTGGTTACCTGGTGAAGTCTAGGAATGGTCTTATGGTCTCTCCCTCATTGTTGAGATTTTGAGATGCTGATTTTCATTCTCTGATTCAAAAGGATTTTTTCTTTTTTCTTTTTTCTTTTTTCTTTTCTTTCGGTAGTTTTTAAATTTTGATTTTTGTAAGAACATTAATTTTTCTGAGCCTAAATGAAGAAGCATCATAAAGGAAACTTATGGGACGAATGGAATCGATTTGCCTCAAACTCCATATGCAGGAAGCATCATTGGCAACGTTTACGTGCGGCGGCGGCAGATTTTGGAGCGTTTATGCGTGTGTATTCAATAACGGCGATCTTTGTTTACGAAGGTGAAGCAGAGGAAGAATAGCAACAAAAGAACGTGCGTGGTCTGGAACCAGAAGCAATCCATTTGGAAGGTCTTGGTCCGATGGCCAAGCTTTTTATTTAAAAAACAAAAAATGATCTAAACTTCTTTTAAATCGGTGGACGGGTCGTGTTCGGTGGTTTTGTTTTATTTTATTTTATTTTTTTTTTTTTGTTAATTACCGATTAAATCGGTGGTTTTATTTGAATTAGTAGTTTTTGTTTGAATTGTCCGTGAAATGTGTGTGAAATATTACCGAGGATAGATAAAAAGCATTTGTTTATTTTGGACGGGGTCAAATTTGGTGCAACTATACACATGCTGATTCCAATGCATCGCAACATTTGAGCCGAAAAATCAAATGCTGAGGGTGGGATTTGAACCAACATATGTTTCTTCCGTTGATATTATAATATCTAAGCATTTATAAAACTATAGAAGCCAACGTTAATCTTGTCAATTTGGTGACACTTTTTCATATGAGGTTTATTTTAGGCTCTAAAAAAGCAAGACTAAACCCTTAAAAAAAGAGAAATTATGTAAAATAGCAGATTTTGTTCTTCTATTGGTAAATTATGTCGGTACTTTTAAGAATATAAAATAATAACATATTTAAATAGATTAATATTTTAAAGTAAACAAAAACTCCAAAACTACCCCTTCAGTGATAGATTCCTTTTTTTATTTTTTATTTTTTTCATTTTCGCCTCATTTCTCTCCCTCCCCCTTTCTCTGTCTTCTCTCTCCTCAATACCTCCGCTTCTCTCTCTCCACTCCCTTTCTCTGATTTGTTTTTCTCTCTCTTCCTTTCTCTTTGCTTTTTCGGTTCCATCAACTCTCTGACACCGATCGCGATGATGGTTCGAGTCCTGGAGAATCTCGACGGCCACTAAGGAAAGAGTCAATGGCGATTTAAATGTCATCTTCTTCGACGACAACGAAGAAAGCGGAGAAACTCTATCGTTGTCGCTATCCATCCTCGTTGTTCCCGATCTGCTGCCGTCCATGGCTGAGACTTAAAGCTTCTCTCTTAGCGGTGAAAAATCAGACAATGGAGATTTGATAGCCTTAGCGATCCCCATTGTTCTCGAAATGGCTTTATGAGCTAGACTTTGCAAACTCCGTCGCGATCTAAGTACTTCACCATGGATCAAGTTTGCAGGTCGTGAAGTTTCGTCACGAGATCGTCGTCGAAGGTATTGCTCTGTTCACGAGCAACTTTACTGCGAGGTCACTGTTGCCGTCAATAAAGCTTCCATGCCGGAGCATATGGAGGAGCAGCCAGATAGAGGAGCAAGAAAGGATAGAGACCTCCCGTCATCGTCACCGTCCAAATAACGTCCTCATCGAAGGTGTTGTTTTGTCCAAGTCTTGCTTCCTAATTTAATAGCAATTGTTGGTTGATGGCTTTGTTGTTCATTCTGCATTTTGTCTTCATGAAGCTGCTTTTATGTGAGCACTTGCTACACTTTACATTGTCTTTTATGTGAATTGATCTAAATAAAGATGCTTTTGTCTATGCCTTCATGTGTCTGACATTTTTTAGGTAATATCAGGCATGTGGCTTTCTTGTCTCAAATGAAACTCATTCAGTTTCAGAGGAAAAAGAATTATAAGAGAGCATCCATCCGTGAGTTTTATAAATATATATATGTATATATATATATATATATTGTTTCTTTGTGTTTTTATGACTTTTTTTCTTTCTTTCTTTCTATTTTTTATATTTCTTTATATTGTAGTTGTTCTTTCCTGTTGTGGCTGTATTTTTTGGCCACCGGTGACTTTGTGGTGCCGGTGATATCCGACAACGTTGTTAGTAAATTTTTATATTTTTATGAAAACATGGTTTTTTTGTGTAAATATAATTTTTCCTAGTAAATATCGTATTTTCTGGCCATCGGCGGTCCAACAAAGTTGTCGGTTAATTTTTATATTTATATGGTAAACATGATATTTTTAAAGAAATATCATATTTCTTAGCCACCGGTGAATTTTTATATTTACATAGTAAATACGGTATTGCTGATAAATATTGTATTTCCTTATCACCGGCGATATGGCAAAGTCACCGATAGATTTTTATATTTACACAGTAAATACAGCATTTCTAGTGGAATACTATATTTCTCAACCGACGGCAGTCCGATGAAGTCGCTAGTGAACTTTGTATTTACATGGTAAATACTATATTTCCCAACAGCCAACGGTCTGGTGAATTTGTTAGTAAATTTTTATATTTACACTATAATATAACATCATAAGGTTAATATTGTATTTTTTGGCTGCTGGTAGTCTGACAAATTTGCTAATGAAATTTTATATTCACACCGTAATATAATATTACAAGAATAATACTATATTTTCTAGCCTTTGGTGGTTCGATGAAGTCGCCAGTAAAATATTATATTTACATTGTGATACAGTATTATTAGAGTAATACTGTGTTTCTTGGCAATAGGTGGTCCGACAAAATCATTAGTGAAATTTTATATTTACACTATAATACAATATCACCAAAGTAATATTGTATTTCTTAGCCGTCGACGGTCCGACGAGGTTGCCAGTGAATTTTTCTATTTACATGATAAATACAGTATTTTTTGATAATTATTGTGTTTTTCAACCACTGATGGTTCCAACAAGAGAGAATGGTGAGATGAACGATAAAGTGATGGAGTATTTTAAGGTTTTGCTTTTAATTTCTCATGAGATATTGATAGGGGTATTTTGGGGTCTTATTTTCAAATTCTCATAAAATACTACTCAATTTCTCATGATTGTTTTAAATTACACATTTTAAAACTATGTAACATTATTTACTAAGTTTTAACTTAAATATACTATTTTAGGTTTGATATTTTCCGTGACCAATTTTTATTGGATATATCTGCGGATGCATACATATGCACACGTTTGGTCAACTTTCGCATTCTTGCACGGCGGTCACAAAGTCAAAAAGTCGATTTTTGCCATTTTGTTGTAATAACTATTACAAATGTAAGTTTTTTCCCCTTTTAAATCGACAGCAAAGATATCGAAAGCAGGCGAAGAATTTTACCGATTCTGTTTAGGTGTAAACAGAAATTTCACTATTTTGGGTTTCAATAGAATAAGTGCAAAGATATTGTATGATTGCAGGTGGCACAGAAACTAAATACTTCAACAAACTCTACATTCTCTCATAATTCACAAAATCAAGTTCTACCATAGAACATGGAGCAAAAAACACATGCCACCAAATGCAAATTCACCTTCCAATTGCCAAAGAGTACACGAGTTACAACAGCATTTGCTTTTCTCCCCGGAACAAAATTTCTCAGCAATTTGCTGGCTTTAATCTTAAAACAATCTTTGCTAATGACAATTAATCAGCAGTATAAAAGAAAAAGGGAAAGAATCCTCTAGCATAGACAAATCAATTGTAAAACACGTTACAATGTGAATATCTGCCTTATTAAGATCTAAGGTACAAAGAAAAAAAATAAAGATATAAAATATTAAACAAACTTAAGCTAACCAGAAATCGATAATGGGCAAAAAATAGAAGGCTTAGCTTCTTGGTAGCCCATGGAGACTTGGAAAGAATTGAAAAAGAAGGTGAGAATTCACTGCCGGTTGAGTTGGTGTAGTCATATCTTCTGCTTTCCTTTTCCGAGTCTTTCTAACTGTTCTTCAGCATCTTTTAACTGCAGCCTAAGCGTGGATATTCTTCGCTCTAGATCTTCCACCGTGCCTCTACTCTTCACAGGTTGATATGCTTTCACAAAGTGACTTGAAAATGATTCCAGTGCTTCAACTCCAGTAACCTGAAAATCCATAAGAATCCAGTAAACAAGCTGACTGGCTTAAACTCCATACAGATCAGGCAACTTTCAGAATTCTGAATTGGTTTGAGATGAAGATTTCCCAAAGTTTAAGACACTAGTAAGCAAATTAAAAAGCACAAAAACTGCTTCATTCCCATCCCCCCACCCCCGTGAGGCGTGCCCACTAGCTCCTTTTCCTGCCATCTTGTCTCAGTCTCACATACCAACTAATAAAGATATACTAAATATGACAAATTGTTTACACTGCTTTCGATTGGGACATAGGACTGATGAAATCATTTACATTAGTGTAATGGTGGACTTTATCAAGAAATATTATCCCTCCCAGAAGAATCTTTTTGACATCATTCTGCGAGTAAACTGATTGCATCAAAATGATGGCTTTGCATGGAATTCTTCCTTACATCAAGTGATAAACCACTAGGGCATGAAACAAAATTAAATAAAATGCAAGAAATTCAGAGGCTTAGGGATGTTAATGGATATTAATTATCAGATGTCATAAGATAATCAAGAGTAGCAAATATTGTTCTCACATCACTAATATAATACCAGCTCAAGATAGTGTAATGCATCGAAACTAGCCAGCAAAAATTTTTAAACAAAAAGGTAAACAATCAGGGAACAGTCTGATTCATATTATCCTCTCAATATAATTCTAAAACTCCCACATGGATGGTTAATAATTGGAAACTCTAAGCAGAAAAAATCAGTGTCCAAAAGGATAAGACCAAAGCAGAAACTTAAATGATTACTTTCACTTTGTAGCTATATCTTGTCAAAAATTTGTATTTCTATCACTTTGCAGGGTCATGAATGGTCGTATAACTTAGTTGGATAAATCGTGGAAGGTTATAGTAATCTCCAGAGTCAAAAATTATCTTTCCTACTATCTTCAAGCCAATTTTTAACTTTAAATCAACTCGTTGATAGAAAGGAACAACCTCAAAATGTGCTTAACTATGGAATGACGTTGCCCAAACCAATTGTACAAAGAGAAAATCACAAATGCACAAATCATCAGGGGCAGATGACAGTACAGTATAAATATTTTCCTCCACTTCGATTGGTTTCAAAAAAGACAGATCTTCCATACTTTAAGTAGCAAATAGTTTTCGCAACACACCCATTTTTATTTCAATGAAGTTACTATCTATGCTTTACCTTGAAAAGCTAGCTGACATATGCTTAGACTATAGATAAAATATCAATTAACGTGTTCTGAAATCTGCCTCTTTTTTTAACTTGTAGATACAGTACTACATATTTTACCTCTTGTGGTAGTAGTGGCAGCTTGGTGACGTGGAAATCATCGTACAACATGTAAAACTGGTCAAGATACTTTTGTTGCATACGCATTCTTGCTTTAAGCAATTTGGACTCGACATCTATAACAACAGCAAAGGGAATCAAATATTAGCTTCTCTTAAAAGTAAGTATATCAAAAGCAAGGAAGAGAATGGAAAAGGAAAAAACAAGCAGAAGCCTGACCTTCTTCATCATAAAGTACTTGGTTAATAATAATGTTGTGTGTATCAATCTCAAATTTAGCAAGTTCCTGAACCAATCTCTCAGTTTCATAGAGAGAAAGGAACTCCGGAATGCAAACACAGACGAAGGTTGTCAAGTCCTGCAAATAGTGACATATGAGATGTACGAAGCTTTAAGATAGAACTCATGATACCATTTAAAAATTTTTCCCAAGCACAATGTAGTTGGTTTATTGACCACCATTAAAATTAGTAAATAGCAGTGGATTAGTCAGTTTTAGTGATGATGCTTAGCAGAATATATGATAGAGCTAAGTTCAACGTTAAAAAAAGGGTACATCTATTGACACCTCTCATTCTACTTTTTACACACCCTTTCTTGAGCCACCCATTATTGTACTTGTTACACTCCTCTTAAAATACCAAAAAGTCCCTATATTAGTATAGCTTTTTCTTTTTCCACCCACCAACTTACAATTTCTTTTCCAAACATTCTTCTTTTTACGTGAAAAAAAAAAAAAAACACTTTGAATCCCGCTTCTATACTAGAAACTATAATCGATATATTACAGATATTTAAACAAATCAAATCATCAGTATAAATCAAACCATTTGTATTTGATAGAATTGACACTTTTTCCACTTATTAAACGATAGTTTCTCTTTGTGTTGTTTTATTTTCTTTTTATCAAACCATACAATCAATTTTTTCATTGCACTAGTTTATATAGTTTGTTATATGGAACCATTAAAATTAAATTAAAAAGAAATAAAAGAAATAAACAACATGTTTTTTTTAAGAGACTTTTTAATGTTGGAATATATCTCTTTTTAAAAAAAATAAGGCACAATAATTTTTCAAAAGGGAATAAATTTTTTTAAGGTAGGGTGTGTAATGAGTATATGTAAAGTATTTTTTTTCCTTCAAAGTAATTTTATTAATGGGTAATATAGTGATAAGAAAATTTAGCAAAAAAAGGTGTGTGAAAAGTAGAATAAGAGTGTCAATAGACTCATCCTAAAAAAAATTATATATTACTGATTGGATGAAGCTCTAAAACGAAATATGCACTAGCAATTGAAGGCGCAAACAAATAGGCAAAATAGAACCCAGATTTCAAACCAGACAAGAAATAATGTACACTAGGTGCTTTCAAGTTCCTTAGCATTAACTACAGATTTCTGTCAGGGACCACTTTCTTATGAGAATTTTCTGACCACTCCCCCTTCCTGCTCTAAAAATTAATGGCTTAGACCACCTGTTGATTGCAGCAAATATTTCAAGACAGTAAACTTTAGACCTTTATTTTCACTTCATCTACTTATTTTTAATTCAAAGTAAACATGACCCCACCAGAAAGGATAAAAGCTTAACAAGATAATAGCTCAATAAGCATGCCACATAGGAAAATAAACTACCATAACTAAAATATATATGTGTGTATATATATCCAAAAAAATGATTCTTAGTCTTACCGGGTCTTTAAATTGTCTATTAACTTGTTCAATGACATCTCTCATGCCCTCAAGCCTTCCCAAAATCGCATCTTCCCCAAATTCTTCATCAACACCAAATAGCCGGGTCATCTGGTCATCAACATTTTACAAGTATCATGAATATAAATGTCACTTCTTCAATAACTACTATTAATTAATTCTAGTTATTAAAATGCTACAATCTAATAGGATAGAACTTTCATTTGTTCATAGCTATGCACAAGGATGGATATGCTGAGCGTACTCAGCAAAATTCAAGAACATACCTGACTCATCATACCACCAAATTTACTTTTCAAAGACATTATTTTTGTAAGACCCTTTTCTAAGGTAGATGGGAATTGCAATAACCGAAGTGTATGACCCGTTGGAGCCGTGTCAAATACTATAACTGAATAGTCCATTGTTTGCACCAATCTGCACATAAACCGTGCAAACAAATTACAAAGAGTATATTAAAAAGCAGATAAAGCAGCCTCTAAAAGAAAGTAAAACATAATGTATGAGGAATTTATGTGTGAAAGCATAAGAGTGTGCTTGTGAAAGAATTAGGCACATCATCGACTAAGCCATCAGCATGTTGTCTGTAAACATGAAGCATAAATTTGGCTTTCTTCCTAATGTATATTTAATTAAAAAAAGGATCAAAAGAATTCTCAAACAGATTGAGGTTAGTCAAGCAGAAACTCAAGTAGAATCAAGCTTGAGGATGGACATTACGTATCTGGGATCCTAATGATACTGAATTTTTTTTGTGTGAAAAAAAAAAAAGAACAATAGCAATTCTCGTCTTGAATCAAACTGCAGAATAGTCATTACTTATCTGGAGCCCCAATAATACTGAATAATTTCGTTAGAGAAAAAAAGGAAGAGAAAACAAGAATAGCATAAAAGACATGTTTCTTGTCTTACTTTAGCATCTCTGCAAAACTCATGGCCTCATCAATTCCAGGAATGGCATTTGCTAGCTCAGAAACCAAACCATCCATTCCCTCTGCACCACCCACCTCTTCATTCTCAACAGTTGGATCCACTTCCTGTAGAAAATCATAATCAGGGAATGCCATATAAGGATAACCATGAAAAAATGTTTGTTACGTGAAAAAAAATATATATAATTATTATCTAATTACAAAAATCTCCCTCCATTTCTCAAAAAATTAAACATAAAAAATCTCTCTATTTTCCACATCTTTCACACAAATATCCTCTTATTTCTTAGAAATACATTTCAAAACCATATAATTTGATTCTCTCTGCAAATCCCTCCCTATCAATGCTTATATTAAAATGCCAGATTTACCCCATTAAACTGTAGGGATAGGTAATACCTATATCCAAACAACTGGTACCAAAGCATTTCCAGAGAGTTAAAAAGTGTGTGGTTGATTACTCAAATGTACCTCATAGTTTTAAGATTTTCTCAATTTATCCATTATTTTTAGAAATTACAAACGTACTGTTTGGATTTGAAAAACTCGTATCAATTGCATCCATGACGCACTTTATGGACCAAAAAAGGGAAAAAGAAAAAAATCCTTAAATAGTTTTTGAAAAATATTTCAAACATAAAAAAAAATCATAAAAACCCTGAACAAATTAAAGTTCAAAAACGATATGACATTTCAATTTTTAAAAAAGTTTAAAATAAATTTCACATTTTTTTGAAAAGACAAAGAAAAAATTCAATTTAACTAAGGAGTATCTTTACTTTAAGATAAATCAAGTATTGACCAAGATAAGGTACATATTTGTATATTAAATCTAATTTAAAAGGATATATTTGATAAGTTCAAAAACTAAAGGTATGAGTTTTTTTTTTTAAAAAAACCCAAAACATAGAGTATAAAATGGTAAATACACCCTTTAGTAATAATTTTTAGCATTCTACAACATTCCTCCATATAAGTTTCCCATTATCATCATAACCACATTACTCTAAATAAAGAACAATGCTAGAGACCCCAAGTTATCTACCAAATTGTTAATTTTATACATAGGCTAAGTGTTCTTGCTTAATAAAAAATATGTCACTCATTTTTTTAGTAAGATGAGAAAAACTTTTTTACATTGATAAAGAATCAAGTAAAACGGAAAGACGGAAGGGTACCCTCAAACATGAAGATAAAAACAAGACAAAACGAAAAGAAAATCAGAAAAACATATCCTATCACACCTTTCCAGTTATAAATGATCATCGAAAATGGGAAATCATTAAAACTCGTCATCCATCAATGCCCACAATGAAGTTGAAAAATTTTCCTTCTCAAATATATCCTCAACCTCCAATTTCTTGTCTTCAAAAATTCCTTAATTTTTTTCTATCCTTTGCCCAAAGAAGTGAAATCACCATACATCTCCACATAATAATAACCATCTTATTGGAACCATGCCCTGCCATATTTTCCATCATCATTGAGTTACAATGTGCAGGGAACACCCAAAGGCAGCCTGCCTCCGTCAACAATTCATACCACAGCTCCCTCGCCACATTACAAATGTTCAATTGTTTCCTCATCTCTTTTGCACAAAACACACCTATCACAGCGTATTTCAACTTTCCATGTAAGACAAGCCATGTGAAAACTTTGAATCTATGAGGGAAACATGACTTCCAGATCAAATTATATGGTTCAAAATAAAATTCTTCCCTTCATCAACAAGGGAAAGAAAGAAAGATTTATAGGAAAAGCCCGAGGGGTCGCAATATTATAACCTACTATCCGGGACAAATAACATTGTGAAGAAAGATCCAAGGGTTAGGAATAGACAATGCAAATCCTCAAACTATTTGTTATTAAGGTTTGTCTTGAACCCAAAATTCCAATTGTTTGAGTGATGTATGAGAATGTATTATCAGTTAGCCTAAACATCTGAGGAAAGGCAATATCCAAAGAAGATTGATATCCATGCCACACATCCTTCTAGCAATGGATCCTATTTCTCACACCACCTTCCATTTAATGTCTTGAAGAAAACATTTGTTTCTTGAGAAATAAATTTTCTAGGATTCCTAAAAGTTCCTCTTGACACAATTTAAATCCCAACCATTTGAGTAAGCATGTTACAATGATTGTTGTTCTTCATGAAGTCTCCACAACCATTAGACCAAGAGTGCCACATTCTTAAGCTTCAAATTCCAGTCCCTAAAGTCCCATTTTGTTTGCTTTTGATCATTGTATATCAAGTCGCTAGGCTATTCACGCTACCCCCCTCTTGGTTGTCCCAAAGAAATTCTCTCATCATCCTCTTCAACATTACAACAACAAAGAAGGGTAATTTGAAAATGGACATATAGTAGATACAGATAGGAATCCTCGCTGAGACAGACTGGATTAAGCCAATCTCCCTTTGCTAGACAATTTTCAATTTCTTCCAACCATCCAGTCTCTTAGCCACTTTTTCAGTCACTGGCGTCTAAAAATCCAAAGACAATGGATTTCCATCCAAAGGGAGCCCATACTTTAACGGCCATTCTTCCACTTCAAACCCCACATCAGAAGCTAAACTATGGATTATTTCTTCAACATTTATCCTAACGATAGTGCTCTTTCCCATGTTAATTTTGGTCATGAGCACAAGGTTAAAGAGTTCCAAAATGGTGTTAACATATTGAATAGATATGTAACTCATATTGGTATTACTTATTATCATACGAAAAGGGTCATTCGATTTCTTTGCTTAGTACCGTCCAATTCCCCATTCCAAACGCAACCTAAATCTAAAATTCCAAAAAATGGTCACTATACCCCTACGCAGAACATGCAAAATCAACCATAAGAAAAAAAAAAAGTTCCAAATTTGACCAAACAGTGTTAAATTGAAAGACATTGTTGACCATGGCGTAGAGATTAGAGAATCCATTGACAAGAGTGGGAATCTTGGTGAACCGCTGCTGAAAGGCGTCGCTGAGATTGTGAGCGGGGTCGGTGGAGATGATGAGGACGGAGGATCGGACCTTCGAGAGGAGGATAGAGAGGATTGAGCTGCAGGTGGTTTTGCCGACGCCGCCCTTGCCGCCGACGAACACCCACTTAAGGCTCTCCTGCTGCAGAATGTTCTGGACTGTTCCCTCCGGTAATTCCGACTCTGCCGCCATGATTATAATTTTGAGCTGATCTTGATCTTGCTTCTCCAATCCTCTCTCTGTTCGAAATTTAGTGAAGAGAATAGAAAGAGATAGTTCTGAGTATGGATTTACTTCTCCGAACAGCGACGATGGAATTGAATCAAAACGAATCGAATCAAACTGAGCAGAAACAACACGCCGGTGTCGGGCGGGTGTTTTTCTGCAGTGTGATGTATTTTAGGCTGTTGTTCGGAGAAAGAAGCCGGTATTTTCCGGGCCATTTTTTAGTGGGCGAGACAAAGACATGTTGTGACGGCTAGGGGTAAGTTTGAGGTGCAAAACAAAACGTTTTGAAAATATTTATATTAAATAATAAATTTATAAAAAAATATATTATTTCTTTAGTATTATTTTTGTTTCTTATTTTTTGATTTTTAAATAGAAAATACAAAATATTTTTTTATTTTTAATTTTTTAAATAAAAGACATGTTTGGTAACTCTTATTTGTTTTCTATTTAAAAAATAAAAAACAAAAAAAATGTTTGATTGCTAATTTTGTTACAAATTTTTTTAAACAAAAAATCAATATAATTGATTTGAATTTGACTTATCGTAACGATGGATAGGATTACCGACAGGATTACCGATGGTCGAAGTCAAAGTTGAGATGGACTCATCGTCGGGGTCGAGTCAACGAACCGGACTCATTGTTGGGGCTGAGATTGCATGTCGAACACGTCGTCGAGGTTGAATTCGGCCAAGGTAAGGGTCGAGGTAAGAAGGGCTCGCCTTCTAGTCGTGTTTGCAGGCCAGACTTGCCATCGAGGTCAGACCAACAAACTAGACTCATTATGGGGACCGAGATTGCAAGCCGGATACGCTTTCGAGGTCGGCAAAAAAAAAAAAAAAAAAAAAAAAAAAAAAAAAAAAAAAAAAGAAGAAGACATAATTCCAACATGTTTTATAGAAAAATGAAAATAGAACATATGTTGCCACTGCTGCTACTTCTTTTTTAATGAGAGATTTGAAGTTTTGCATGTATTTTAGGTGGGTCAAATATACTTATTACAAAGCTATACCTACAACTATGGAACCCTTTTAGTTGTTACATTATGATAGTTCTATGCTATTATCATTTATATGTATTCGAGTATATGATTGTAGTACCAATGGTGCACGTTAACTTCCCAAAAAGAAAAAGAAAAAGAAAAAGAATGGACACCCTAGAATGAATAGTGCTTAAATTCTGAGGCTAAAAGAAGCAAAAGAAAAGACAATACGTTAACAATTCCAAAACCTAAACCATATATTTCTAGACACTATGTTAACAATTCCAAAGCCTAAACCATATATTTCTAGACACTATAAGACTCTTCATATAATAATCTTCATTTCAAACTCAAGACTCAATCTTTCCTTCTATGTTTTGGCATCTCTAAAAACAATATTCTCGACACCTATTGTTCAAACTTGTTAATTGCTTTCGCATATACTCCCCATCAATTCCTTCAATGTTATCCAATGCTTTAACACTCTCTTTTAGCAAGTAATGAGATGAAGTTGCTATTGCCACTCTAACATCTCGATTTTTCTCTTAGAAGATTCACTAAATGCCTCCAAAGTAGATGCCAAAGCTGAAGAAAAATTAGATTTCTTTCTACTTGGAGAGTCAAAGGTGATAGTTGATGAGTTGTTTTTCTTTTTAGCTGCATTCCCATCTACTCTAGTTTCACGAGTCCTAGGTGAATTTCAGATATTGCATCGTCCTCATTACAAATGAAGGAGTTGGAACCAGTAATAGTTGTATCTCCAAAAATGATGTACAACTTGTCACAAAAGGGACAACCTTTCTTCTTAAATTTTTTTGTAGACTTCTCAACCTACATCATATAAATTTATCATCATTTAACCACTAACTCAAGTTGAGGGAACAAAACCAATGGTATTAAAAATAAAGATTTACCTCAGAAAGTTTATTTCACACTCCATCAATTGTAATAACTTGTCCAGCCATTGCATTATATCTAATACCAATCTCTTTCAACAACATCTTAAAGTCCTTTTATTTAATTGATTGTACCTGTTCCTTACTTGCATCTCACTATAGTTCCTTTTGTCTTGTGCACATAGTTTTTCTCGAATACGTTTCCATGCAGGTTTCGTAAAGTTGTGGTACACCTATTTCCCTTAAGGACCTCTTCCTCAATAAGATTGATGAAAATCTCTCAATGCTTTGAGTCCACACGGTTGCATCATCATTTGCTAAGGTCAACTATTTCATTTTCCATAAAAGCCATCTATGAAAAACAAAATCGTAAAACTAACATTTTAAGAGGCACACGAAAAGAATAGCAACAAAAACACATGTTCAAACACATATCACAGAAGTAAGGCAGAGACAAAAACTTAAAATCTACTAATCCAGAATACATGTTCAAACACATGCTATCATTATCATCTTCGCCAATTAAAATACAAATGCTCAAAAACATAATAACCATTGACATATTCTAGATTATGCGAAAAACATTACAAAAATAAGAGTAAGAAAAAGCATGACACATGCCAAAATCTCAACTCCACAAAGAAATCTAAAGTGTAACGATGAAGAATTAAACCCATTGGCCATATCAAGCAAACGTCATTTCTTCATACATTAATCATACATCTAAATCCCAGGCAGGTTTCATGTAAGAAAGTTTCATATTGTAACTATGCTTTTGGATAACAAAAAAGAAGCAAGCCATGTCTTTCTTCTGTAAAAGGCATGATTGACAGATTTTACTCCTCCTAAAGGGGTTCATTATCAACATTAAAGAACACAAGTAAACAAACATAAATTTATAGACCAAAGTATTCAATGATTAAAAGAAAGGTTCACTTTTAAATTTTCCCTTTCAAAGAGTATCAATTATTCCGCTCAAGCAAGTAAACTAAGAGAGCTTCAAATTCAATTGATTTTTTATTTTTATGACTAGAGAAAGAAAATGGGAAGCTAAAAAGTACTAGAAATGAAATTTTGTATCTGTAAGTTTCCAGTAGACCAAATATGAAGAGAAAGAATAAAAATTCAATTCAAAATGCAAGAATTAAACACATTATTCATGTAAATAAACAATTCAAATTTCAAACATCTGGTAAGCACATTCCAATCAGCCAATGAATATAGTGACTAGAGAAAATGAAAAAGGTATTCAAAACACACAATTAATAGCATTTATAATCATTTCCTATTCTTAGCGGAGAGATACTTAATGCTATTCCTATATTCCCAAAATTTTGCCACAATTCCTCTTTTCAATAAAGATAACTTCTAGTTCCAGCTCTCTTTCAGCCAAACCTCCCAGTAGAAGATGGCAGTAAAATTGAAGGCTGTTCTTACCATTTTCGTCCCTAGTTACATACTTCACCAATTTTTATACATACTTCTTAAAGATCGTCGTAGAGATATGCAAGTACAGAGGTACTAGCCACACCAATTTGGCATAGAGTTAGATTGTTGTATGATAGAACCATAAATCTATCAGGAAAAGAATAATGTCAAATTAGAAAAATTAAAACTTAAAAAAAAAATTGTTTCCCACTTGCAGTCTTCCGTTTCTGATTTTTCCAACTCCACAGATACACATTTTCTAACTCTTTTTCTAGGAGTCTAGTGTGTAACAAATTTAGTTGCATTACCTCAATCCTTGCTATTTCTTTTGCTAGTGCGACTTTAAGCTGCTATGCCTCGTACAAATTTAATGATAAGAACCGAAAAACAAATCCATAATTGCACACAAATCACTATAAAAGAAGACTCCACTGAACCTTCCCTTGCTTGACCTAACGCAGACTTACCCTCTTACCAATTTCTGCCTAGTTCCTCTTTAGCTCTTAATCCTTCTATTTATGCTACAAACCCTGTAACTAACAACTCAATGACCATTACTTATTGCCTCACTACTCTAGTATGCTATAAGCTGAACGTTAAAATTTTAATATGGAAGAATGATATGAATAGGACGCATCTAACTTTTGAAATTACAAAATTAAACAATATATTTGTGAACCTATTTGCATCGTAAATTACAATCTTGTACTGAAATCATCCCAATTCAATCTTGGTGAATGTAAAAACACACATATATTAGGAGCATTTTTCCAAACCTGTTGTAGGCGTAACACGATTAAGAAAAAGCATGACATTAGATGCCAAAAATCTCGTCCACAAAAAAATCATGCCAGCAAATTGCTTCTCAAAATGTTAAAAGCAAACTTGATCAGCTCAAATAACATGTAAGTCAATATAATAATACGTTGAAGAAAAATGAAAAAAGAAAAAAGTCAAAAATCAAAGAAGAATATTATCAAGTTTGGATTTGACCTTCACATCAACTCCTAGAAGCGTCCATGATTGAAAATCATCAAAAGTACCAAATACTTATCGAGAGAAACAGAGTAAAAACAAAAAACTACAATTATCTTTTATGAGAACACAAAAATGCAAGGCAACAGAAACAAATGCAAATAGAAATCTAAGCTGTTCGACTCAATCTGAAATACATTAACAACAAAATTACAAGCAAAGAACAAACCAGATTTCAAAAACTCTAAAATGAGATAATAACTTCTGAAAATTATTAGAATATGAAATCTAAGAAGAGAGCTTTGATTTTACCCATTAACGATGAAGGAAATGACCAAAATCTGAGAATATTTGCTAAAATTTTGGACAAGCCAAGTTTCCTTTTCCATTTTCTCTGGAACAAACAAAACGAAAGGGGAGAGAGGAGAGAGTATTCGAAAGAGACGAAAGAGAAGCGATTTTCTTTCTGACTTAGAGAGATATTTGTCATCAAAAGTTGTTTAAAAAATTTTGAAAACATGAATTTTATGTTTTTAGAATTTTAAAAATTTTGATTACAGGAAAAAAAAAACAAAAAATAAAAACAAGATTGCCGAATAGGGCTGCACAAAAACCACCCTGCACTTGCACCCGGGGCGTCTAAAAAAAAGAGGTCCACGTCAGCAACCCGCCTGCCTGTATATGTTGACGGTCGGGTTCGGTTTTGAAATTTAAAGGACGAGTGCAAACCGACCCGCCCGCCTGAATTTTCAAAAAAAAAAAGCTAATTCATCAATCTAATTTGCCTTCTACCCTCCATCTCCTTGCCCTAACATCGACTCTAAGTTCTTAGAGTTCTATGTCTTATTACCTTTATATGCAATCTTAACGACCATTAGTTATTGTTTGTGTCTTCATACACTTGATTGATTGTTGCAAAAATGGGGATCCTAGCTTCTATTGTTTGCGTAATACAAAGTTGTGTTAAATTTCTGTTTGAGTTTACTTGAAGAATTGAATATATACGTGTGATTCAAAGACATTTTTCATGTTCTAGGAACTCTGAGATTATGCAAACACTACTACATTTTATATGGAGAAATATTCTTAAGTTGTTGTGAATATGGCCATAGTCTTTAGGCATCAAACTTGGTTGTTTTAAGAATGATTCATATATTATCATCTTATATCTTCTACAAATTTTCTTAACTTTTTTTTAAAGCCCAAAAAATTACATTGGGCTATAGTATAGGCTTAAATTGCCTCAACCCGCCCGCACCAACCCGCACCCAAACCGAAACCGCCCGCCATTCCACGGGCGGTCTGCGGGTTAGGTAATCGTTAACCCGCCATGCAAAAAAAACCGACCTGCACCCACCCAAAAACCGATGAACTGCCCGCCGTTCACCCCTACTGTCGAACTGCCTCTGCAATCATATTTTCCTTTTTTGGTTTAAAAAAATTATTTAAAAAATGGACACCGAACAAGCCTACATCTTATGTTAATTTTTTTAAAAATTGTGATTAATTATGCTACATTATTATTTATATTACATGTTAAGTTGTGCCAAAAATAAATATGTGTAAAATTTATAAAAAATAATCTTAAAAGATAGCATTGATGAAAATCCTCCTAAATTTAAAGTATAAATAATTTATTACCTCTTTCTCTATACTATTATTTAAACAAGAAATAGATTTAAAATTCAAATAATTTTTTTACCACTGATTTACCGTGTAAATAATTCTTATTTCTACCATAAATAAATTATTTATATCACAAATCTACCATTTACTAAACTGCTATTTTATTTCAAAAATATGATATTACCCTTATTCTTTTGCAAGGAAATTGTGGAAAATTGTGGCCAATATGTTAGTTTTGAATGAGAAGAATGTCATATTTAAGAGTGTTAATATAAATAAATAGCTTGCACCAAAAAAATGTTTAAGTGTATGAGGTCTATCAGTTTACACAAACAAAATATCAAAAATACCCTTTTCCAAACACACACAATGTTTTCTTTTCTTTTCTCTTTCTCTCTCTCCTGCAACCTCTCCTCCTGCGTCGGCTCCAACACCGGCACGACCAAACTTCTCCAGCACCAGCACGATGCTTTTTGACGCGACTATGATGCAAACTTTCTTATTCGACTTCAGCGCAATGCTCTCCAACATGAGATCTTTGTTCTCCTTGACACCATCATCAAGAACAATGACGCAAGTTCTTGCCATTGTGGAGTCGCAAAGACGAGCGCCCAATCTCTTTGCACTTGTGAAGAGCAAGAATAAAGCTCGTCGGTCACGTTGATGGGCTCTTAAAGTCGATCAGATCTCCATCACTCACAAAAGTGAGGACGAAGCTCGCTGGCTATGTCAATGGACTCCTAAAGTCAATCAGATTTCTGTTCACTGGTGAAGAGCAAGGATGAAGCTTGATGGCTATGAGCTCATGATTAATGACGCTGCCTTAGCCCACCATAGCCAGCCTCTAATGTCCAACCTTTTGTGCTTGAGATATGGTTTTACATGTGACTGAGCTGATGAGAATACGGTGCGACAGGAGAGCTTCATCCACGATAAAGCTAATGAGAATATGACAACAATGAGGATAGGAGAAAGAGGGATGGTAGAGGGAAAGAGGGAGAGCATTGCCTATGACAGAGCACATGAGAATGTGATGACGATGACGATGATGATAGGAAAGAGAAGGACGATGGTAGGAGAGAGAGGGAGGGCAATGAGAAAGATAGGAGAAAGAGAACACAAGGGTAGAGAGAAAGAGGGTAGAAGAGAGAGAGAGAGAGAGAAACGTGGGAGAGAGGAAAGAGAGAGAAAGAGAAACATTGGAGAGAGGGGAGAGAAAGAGTGAAATGAGATAAAAGAAACCCTAAGTCAAACTAAAAGTATTTTAGTCTATACAATTATTCAATTTGAACAGCTAAAGTGATTAGTAACATTTACTAATATCTTAAACCATCTTTGGCATTTGCTAGTAATAGTTTAAAGAATTTGAAATTTTCTACAATTTCCTTTTGAATTATTATAGAGTAAATAAAAAATATATTTGCTACAATTTTAATAATGTTATTTTATTAAAGAAGAATATATTCCAAATCAAAGAAACAAAAACACTTATACTAACCTACATATATCTCCAAAATAAAATAAAATTATATGGCCTCAAACTACAAAAAACTTAACTGCAATAGGCAATCTATTCAACTATTAAACTCGACTAAAATGCTCAAATAAATAGAAAGTTAAATGAATATACAAACAATTGGGTACATTCATGACTCTTTAGCAAAACATCTACAATTAACAGAAAGTTTGATCCATCGTAATTGAAAAACCCGTAGCACCAAGGCCTACAAAATACTGCAAAGAAACAAACCAAGCAAACTAAAAGCATAACCTAATACTAAAAAAAAAAAAAAAAAAAGATAAGCACATTGTCAATCAGGTAAAAACAACCTTTATCATAAAAACACAACATAGAAAGGATAAGAGTAAAGCCTCAAACACCACTGGCAAAACCACTTGCAATTGGACGAATGGTGAAAGACCTACTAGAGAAAGTAGTAAAACCCAAGAGACCCATGGTGTAATCAAAACGCCACCCAAGTTGCAGCATGTAAGCCCCACGCCACTAACGTTGTTGCCGAAAGACCACATCACCATTACCACAAGAATCCCACTATCCTATAGATCAAATCTTTGAACAATTTCGACCATCAAACATTACATGTGCAATTAACAATGCTCCAAACTAATGGCCACCAACCTCCATCCCATGTTCAATTCATCGAAATGGAAGCTTTGCACCATATATCATCATCATTGGAACACCACACTACCACCATCACAAGAATCCCACCACTGTGCAGGTTAATATGGTGTTTAGTGCATAGGTTTAGGCCAATTTAAACTATAGAGACTGTTTATATTGGCTTTTGGTAGAGTAATAACCGAAGCAAATTTAAACAATGGAGGAGGTTATAAATCGGTTTAAACACCCAAAATCCAAACTTCTCACCCCTTCTCCCCCCAACAGTTTGAATCATTTTCTATAGTAAAAATCATTCCCATTCTCATTTTCCTTCATGAACTATAGTTTTTTAAACTTAATGCGCTGTTTTATCTCATTTTAAGTCTTTACATTCAAAATGTTAGTTTAAAACTATAATAACCAAGAAATTCTTAAGTTCATTACACTTATAATATTTAAGGACTAAGTTAAGCAATATATATGTCATGAGAATTTTTGTTTAAATCCGATTTTTCATGATAAATTCCATAAAAGTGAATTTGAGATTTTTAAGACTAAAAATCATGTCATAGTCTTAAATAGAGAAGGAATGATATGAAGATAAGTTAGAAAACTTAATTATTGTAAAATATGTTGCAACAGATTTTGAAACAAAAATACTATATAAGGAAAATATGTTGAAAAATGAGTATGTAGCAAAATTTTTAAAATTTTAAATTAGAGCATTTTTCAAAACACAAGTTTGATATGTTATATACATAAATTAATCAGATACTACTAACCTTTCATATGCCAAAGAGCACCCATACTCAGTGAAGAGAAGAATACTCAACAAGAGCCTCAACCAACTAGTTTTCTTTGTTGTTCTCTATCGACGATCGGAGTGTAAGTGGGCACATGTTGTACAGCTCTTCCTCCGATAACTCTCCTTCCAACTAATTGATAAGACCTAGAGCTAAGGTTCTTGATTATGAACAATAGCCCTTAGGGAGTTTCAGAGTTTCTTATAGTAAAGTACTCACTTTAAACTTCTCAACTGATTTGAATAATTGAGAAAACTTACCCCTATTTATAGAAGTCAGACTTGGGGTTAATCATTATCAAATAAGGCCTCAAAAATTCAAATCTAGATCAACTTTTGATGAAAATCATGTCTAAAACGTGTAATTAGATAATCGTTAGATCGGCAGTCCGAACTTATTCATTGGTCTACAGAAGTTACTTCATCAATCGGCCGAACTAGTAGATCAGTCACTAAGCTTGTGATAATCTGATCCTTGAGAATCTTTTATTTTCCACCCAAGATTCTTTAAATAAAGCCTCAGTTTTAATTCAAATAACCCAATAGAAAAGTTATCTGATCAAAACAGCCATATCTAGATAATCTTATGGAAAATAAATTTTATCTTAATAATTCAACATGTTTATCTTGAATTAATTTACAAAATTAATTCAACCGATAAACAGACATAAATTATCTGATCCTATCGAATTTCAACCAATCTAATAATTAACATCAGTCACCAATTTGTTGGAAAAGCTTGCCGTATCATTATAAGATTTATTATGAGCTAGCAAAGAGGGACCTGATGGACCTATATAGTGCAAGCTTTGATAATTATAAAATACAAGATCCCGGATATATATTTTATAATTATCCATTTTAACGCTACTCCATTGAAAGCCTAGAGCTGCACTCTAGAACTATATAAAATTACGAAGCTCCAAATAAGCTAAGTGTCTATGACATATCATAATTTGTCGTATCCCCATAAGATATTCATAATCGACTTAAGGATAAATTTCGTCTTACCTTCCCAATTATTTTTATCTTACGTTCTATTATCTCACAATTGAAAAACTTACTATCTAAAGACAGTATATCATTTAGTTACACCTATGCATCTAAATGGTTGAGCGCTCTAGTATGCCAATTACAAGATAATGCATATAAGAGAATATCATTAACTTTACAAAAGAGCTTTGGATTCCATATCTATGAATAACAGATCTACGTCATCAAGAGTCATGTTTCCAATATACCAGTATACGTTATATTATAAAGTCAGGATGTCACCCTTCGATACATCAAAAAACATAAGTCAAGATAATGACCCTATTAGTCATTTTAGGATTAAGATACAACACATATGATTGTCTAAAGTGAATTGATTTGCACAAATGGGATTGTTAATCCAAATCAATTTTATGTCTCGATTCAATACATTATCACCTATGACAATGTACCAATGTTTCTACTCGTGCAGTCCCACTTCGATGTCCAAAACAAGCCATCTCTCGTTAGGGATGTAGACAACATAAAAATCTTAGTGTGAATAAAGCGCCCAACTTTATTCCCTCCATTGCAGATCTAATGATTTACACCGTCACCTTTAAGAGTCATATCTTCTACATAATCTGTCCATCATATATCTGATTCTTAAAGGTTTAGACTGATAGTCTCAACTTTTGTTTACTTACCCTACATTTAACAAATATGAATGTAAAGAGGACAACATTTGGTATATAAACAATGAATGAACTCATTATTGATAAAATGTCTCTAAAAACATATTATAATATTTTACTCTTTAAGGCATCATGTCCAACAAAATACTGTATAGAGATCTAAAAATTATATAGCATAAAAATTAAGTAGTATAAAATTTATGCAATATGAGACTAATGCAGTACAATAATTACACTGATAAATTTATGCAGTATAGAATTTATACTGATAAACTAATATAGCATGGAAATTATACTGCATAAAGTTAAGCAGTATATTAATTATCTATGTTAGGAGTTAAACAGTATATGTAAAAGTAAGTTAGTATAATTTTAGACTGCTAAGGCAAATATTTCCTCAAGTTTACACTCAGTATAGGAAAAATACAATGTAATGTAAATTTACATTGTCTAAAAGTAAGTGGGACCCACCAAAATGACACTTTAAGGCAAAAAAAGTGGCCCCATCCTTTCCCATGTAAGACCAATTTTTGCCAAGTGGGTGGAGCAAAAAAACTTTGTTGCATTTTGGTCCCTAAAGAGGTATCTTTAAGTATCTAAGGGTTTAGTTGAAAATTAAGCATTTTGTCTCTTTCAAATTTTTTTGACAACTTAAAAAAAAAATATTCCTATTCTCTATGCAAAATCTATCCCTCCTAAGCTTTATATTTATCAAATTTTTGATAATTTAAGCCTCCAAATCAAGCATAGAAGTAAGAACAAGTGATCTTGAAGTGGTCTAAGTAACTTTTGGAGGTAAAAACCTAAGCTTTCCTCTATGTATTTTAGTGTTTTAATTGGGTTTTTAGTGGAATTTTCATGGGATTTGTTTAGTTTTTGCTAAGGAAGATTAGCAAAGTCAAAGCATTTAAGTGGAGGACCAAAAAGATTGAGAAAATTTCATGGTAATAATCTAAATCCTAGTCTTGAAAATTGTTGATTTCATAGGTCTTATGCTTGGTTTTGTAATATATTAGACTATGGCATGTTAAGAGGACATTATGATATATATCTTATGTTATATGGATGATGATATAATGGAAAGTCAAAAACTAGGGTTTAATGCTTAAATGAGAAATTATGACAAACTTGGTCATAAATCCAAAGTTTAAGCACTTAAAATGTTTGATAAAATGTTTTGGATCAGGGCATATGAAATGGATGTTATGGCATAATTATTATAAGTACTAAGTGCATGAAAGAGTATTTAGAATGGTTAAAATAAGACTAAACCTAGAAAATCAAGCTTAGATTAGTTTTGACATAAAAAGGATGTTTAATGGCCTTTTGAAAGACTTTAAGTTATGAGGCCCTTAGAGGCCAAATCATTCTCTAAGTTTAACATGAGATTTATTAGAAACGTCGAGCTGGATAATTTTCATGAAGAAATCCCATTCGAACTCTAATCGGATCAAGTTACAGAACCCTAACTTTAGTTATGTCCATCCTAAATCTCTATGAAGATGAATAATTTTAGGAAAAGTTAAAACATGAAAGTTGTACATCTTGTTGAAACAGTTAAATGTAATAGACAATTTGTGAAAATTCCATACACATTTTAAGATATGAGCTTTATGAGATTTTAATAATGAAATTTCAAAATAAGGAAAACATTTTGAAATTATTTGAGTTTGAATAAAGAGCTTTTGTAGGTTTTAATCCTTATAAAAATAAAATTTTTGGTACAAAGTAGTTATTTTTAGTCTCGGGGGCAAAAATGTTAAGATTTTACGTTTCAAGCCAAAATCGTAAAATCATGAAAAGCAAGAATTTTCGTTATGTAAAAATGGTTGCCTATATAGTTATAAGCTGAAAGTAAAGTTATGTTTGAAAGCTTAAAAGAAATTTGAGATTTTTCTAAGAAAAGGACGTTAAGGGCAAAGTAGTCAATATTTTCGTGCTACAAGTCAAAACTATAAAGTTTTGCTAAAATAGACTTTCTGCAAAAAGAAAACCGATGTTTCATTTTTTCACAAGGAAATGTAAATTTTGTTTAAAATGAGTTTCGAAAGTTTTTTAAGACCTGTCAAGGGAAGAATAGTTTTTTTCATAGAAAGGCCAAAACGGACTTTGAAAAGTCCGATTTAGGAAAACGTCTATTGGTGGGAATTTTTTTGTAACCCATAAGTACCAGGATGGTAAAGTAAAGTGAGAAGTTTAGTAAAGTTACAAAACTTACAAAAACTCTTTAAGCTAAAATAATCATTTTTATAAAACTATTAAAATGAAGCCCAAGCACTCCAAATTAGCAAAATGCTCTTGACCGAAAATGTTTTCTATGGCATTATGTAATGGAGAAATGAACCGATAAGTAATGAGGTTAAGTAAAGGGAATAAACATGTAATATTTAAATTTTGTAATCGATTAGGTAGGTTAGTAATAAGAAAAGTTAGCTAATAGTCAGGTGTTGTTTGATCAAGACATAGAAGCCGACTAATAAAAGGGTAAAGAATGAAGTGGGAACTGTAGAGCTATAAGCAGGTAAATTTTAAACCTTACCTATAGCATGAAGAAAATGAATTTTAATTGCTTTAAATATGTTTTATGGTTGCATTTGTTATGCATAATATTTTAAAGATCAAGTCAAGACTTACAATGTATTTGCAATTGTTAAGTTCAAATTATGTTTACATTTGTTATGCATAATATTTTAAAGTTTAAGTTATGATTTGCAATATGTTTTTGCTATGCTTAATATTTAAATGCTAAGTTATACCATATGGTATGTGAACATTTAATATCCTCACTAAAGTTTATAAGAAGGTAATTCAAAGATGATAATTAAGTATCATACCAGCCTCTTAGATATGAGGTATACAAGTTATGTTAAAGTTATGACCTTGTTGTTTGATGGTCTTAAATCTTCAACAAGAGAAGCATTATGTTTTTGATCTCATAATCAATGATGTTGGTACGAACACCTAAACCTTTAACATAAAAAAAGGACAAGAAAAAAGATAAAAAGTTTAAGTAAGTTATAAATGAGAGTAAGAAGCTCATAATTAGATGTTCATAAATGAGCATAAATGGAATCATGCATTATGTCCTTGATTGCATTCTTTTCTATGATATGTTTATAAGATATGTTTATAAAAAACATTTTAAGATATGTTTTACAAGAAATGTTTATGAAAAACATTTTATTAAGAATGTTTATAAGAAATATTACAAGTAAGATGTTTTATGAGAAAAGTTTTCCGAAGAATATTTTTAATGTTTTGTGAGATTATGTTTGAAGTTACTAAGCGAAAGCTCATCACAAGTTCCTTTATGTTGTAGGTAGCTTATAAAAGACCATTATGATTGGTTGAAGAGCTCAATGTTACAGTGACAAAAGCAAAGATTGGGTATGGATACCATTGCAATAGTTTTCCACCATGTTAAGAAAAAGTCTTCTGTTATAAAAAAATGATTTAAAAAGTTTTTAAAAAAGTAAATGTTTTCTAATTGAGTTTAAAAAGAGGTTCTGAATGATTCTAAAAGACAAGTTTTAAGTTACGTCTCAATTTATGTTGCAATGAAAATTGCAATAGTTTTATAAATATTTTAAGAAGAGAAAAAAATTTACCTAGTATTTTTCTTACTAGTAAGTAAGATAAAATTTAAGAAAATGAAGTTGAAGCAAGTTAAGTGACGGCCCAAAAAAGTAAGTTGTTATAAAAACCACTGCTAAAACCACACTGTTTAGAACTCACAGAAACCATAAAGTTTTAAACTACACTATTTCGAACTCATAAACCAAACTAACCTTGAACCTTTGAAGGATTTCAGCCATCGGATGTTGACAACAAAGCAATGGCCACTGACCTTCATATTGTTGGAAAAATTGGTTCAATGATGCAACGGAATTTTAAAATTTTTATTTGATTACTTAGTATCTAACTCATGTTGTCATAAACTATAAATTTAATCTCACTTATTGTGACTTTTGTTGACCGGTATATGCATGTTGGACTGATCAACTACTAGTAGAAGAAAAGTCTCTCATCGAGCCTTTAATGTTGTTCTATTCCTTTAGACTGTTGTACATGTGGGTATAACTCAGCAAATCTCAATCACAGTTCCTCTTCTTCCAACCACTCTAGTTTCGAGGAATTAAGATTACTAAGATAAGTAATATAAACTCAACTCTCTAATTTGTACTAAGGTATTCTAAGAATAAATAAGGACTCAATGCATAAGTTGGAGAAGTGAAAAGTTGATCAAAAATCCATGAGGATTTTTCTTCTCCTTATCTGTTGTCCATGTCAATCACAGAATATCTTTCCTTGTGATATATGCCTACAAGAAATCATGCAGTGAAGAGTTTTCATAATATGATATATAATCAAGAGTTCAATTTCAAGATTTTAGTTGTCACACCAAGTAAGTAATTAAGTGGATAGATTAATCTACGTTTAATTTATTTGTCATTATTATAGGTTGAATTGTAATGCCCATACTAGCTCACAAATTACAAATAAGAAAATCAAGATAATAAGATATGACGGATTGAAACATAACACTCGAATTCGACCACATGGCTAGATCTAGACAATCTGGAGTCCTAAAGATAAATTTTCCGTTAGACAAAGCGGGTTCGACAAAAATCTCTGAGTCCATAGCTAACAATATCTCTTTACTCACAGAAGATGGTGAGAAATTAATACATTCTCAAGGTATGTCTGCTTTCCGATAGAGGAGGACGTGTTGCTTTTAGCAGATCCATAAGTTTACATACATGTATTGGTTTGGTGTTAATACAAGTGGAACTTATTTTGACAGCTGATGAACTTCTAAAAAGCCAACATAAAAGTTGCACCATAATGTGTGAGAGCAAAAAAAAAGAGTTTGTCTCTTTTATATATATATATATATATATATATATCTACAGTTATAGGTAAAGAACTAGGATAAAGATATATATATATATATCCCATCTTATTCGTTCAACTATCAGAATTCTATTATTCATGAGATTTATCTATTTATATTTTCGATCAAGTTAAATTCAAAAGTTCTTCTCAACTATAGCTCCTTTCAAAACATAACATATTCTTCCTCCTGATCTATGATATAGTACAGAAAAAACTACTTATGCTATGATTTTTAGCCGAAATAACACGTATCATACAAAGAATGAGAGTTGCTAAACAATTTAATATATAATCACCCAAGTAGCTTATTCCCGTGAAGTTACACAAAAATAAAATGAGAGGTGAACAATTTTCTATTTTAAGGTTTTTCAATTTATTTTAATTATTAAAGTTTTTAAATTAAATCAATTTTAACTTTAGATTAGCTTTAGACTTAATAAAGTTATCAAAATTAACCCTTCATTATATACCACATGTCAATTATGTGTCAATTTTAGTTAAAAATCCTCACATAATGGGTTTTTTTGCTACTATTTTATAGATTGGGGGTTATGTTTTGAAAATCAGTGGTTTATTGCTAAGAAATTTTGTACCATTTGGGAGCTCTTAAATCTAATTAGAATTAAGATAAAATGAGTGTGAAGGAATCAAAATAAAACCCATCCAAAAGCCTCAATCCAATTTTGGAAGAAAGCCAAATTGAAAGGCCTTAGTTTAATTTAAAAGAGAGGTCCACCTAACCTGATTAGCACACTCAATCCTACTAATTCACCTAATAAGCCTATATAAGCCAGCTGACCTGACATAGTCAGCACAAGAAGCCAAAACTTGTCTTGTTCTCAAACTAGGTCAATTTGAAGTATTTTCTCAAGGTTTGAACCTTATACAAAAATGGCAAATCATTGGCTACAACTTTGGACACCTTCCCGACAAACCAACTAAAACACAATTATAATGCATCTGAGGGTCAGAAACAGCTATCAGCTTAAGTCTCAATACATGACATGATTTTTGAACTTTTGGAGGGAACACTTCCCTCTCCTGGAATTTCTATATCAGGTATCCATTAGATAACTGTCCTAAAACGACCACCAACTAGAAACACCAAATAGAAAGGTTCCAAGTCTAACCAAAAAACTTTAGGATAATAAAGGACTTTCCTTTTGTCTATAAATACACATGCATTCAACCAAAAAAACAAACCACACTTCATTCATAACAATTATTAAGCCACCAACTCTCCTCCATTTCTTTGCTTCGCACCAAGTATTAAGAACTCGATCCCCCCTCATGTTCTCCAGAAGAAACTACCACTGGGAGGAAATCTCACTACCCAAGGAAACATCAGCAACCTCAACTACTGTAATACCCCGAAGTTAATTAAGTGTAATTAGAGTGCTAAATGGTGGATTAGTATGCCATAATAAGTAATTTAAACTTAATTTGATTATTTTGTGAAAATTAAGTAACCTTGTATTATTTTACTGTTTTAATAATTTTTAATTGTTCTAAATTGTTTTTACTTGTTAATTTAATTTTCAATGAAACAATTTGAATTGGAAACCGTGTGTAGTTGCACACAGTCTTGTGTAACTAATTTTCTCCCTCGTTTTCTATTTATTTCACTCTTCCTCTCTCTCCTCTCATTTCTCACTTGCTTGCTCTCTCTCTCCTCTCTCTCTATCTCTCTTGGTTTCTCTCTTTCTCTCCCACTCTCTCTCTAAACTTTGAATCAAAATTCAATTTCAAGCTTCGAGATTGTGGATTGAAGGCTCGGGAACGCGATTGAGCAACCACAAACTCGATTCAAGGTTAGTTTTCAAAATTTCAAAACTTTTTACATTTTTCAAATTTTTTTCCATTTTGAAATCTAAGAGTTTCTAAGCCTAGAAAAGCTTCAATCTAAGTTAGATGGGCATAGATTAGCTAGAATACAGACTTTATTTCATCAAAAACGGATTGAAATCAAGATTTTCTGTTTTTCCTCTATTTTCTCTATTTTCAAATTTTTGTAAAAATCTTGTTTAAAACTTGTTTTAATCCATTAAAAAGTATTCTACTATGATTTTCTATTGTCTATGATGATTACCCATGCCTGAGAATTGAGAAAACTGGTTGAAATTGAGAATTTGGATTCGGGATGCCGAGAACCCGTGCGTGGAAAATTCTAGAATTTTTTCAAATCGGCAGGCCGAACTTCATGTTCGGCAGGTCGGATTCAAGGGATCGGCAAGCTGGATTCATCCGATCGGCAGGCCAAACCTGAAAATGTTCGGCCGACCGGACTTGGATGCACAATTCGGCCGGCCAAACCAGGGGGACCGGCATGCCGACCAAACCTAACTCAAATTTTGTGATTTTCACCTGTTTTTACTGTTTTGAACCTTTATTGAAATTCTAACTTTATAAAATGATTTTGTAAACCTAAATGGCACACTAGGACACCATGAGATGATTTAGTACCATAGGATACCTTAGGTTAGATACTAATGAACTAAGTTACTATGCATTTAGGAATTTTGCGTGGATCCGCGGAGCTAATGTATAGCAGACCGAGATTATGGTGTGAGACACCAACACGAAAATCGAGGTAGGACTTCTACCCCTTTTCTTTGGTAGCCCTATTTCAAAATGATTTAAGCCAAAAATGGATTTTCGTCAAATGTTTTCGATCACTGATTGGAAAATGATTTTGTTTGAATATCTTTACAAATGGCTGATTGAGAAATGTTCATAATGAATGTAAATGATTATATTTGGTAAACATAAATTTTAATAATCATGAAAAGATATATATATATATATATATGTATATATATTTTGGGGCATGATGCCATAACAGAGATCGGGTTGTGTAGTGAACGACCTTGGGGGCAGGTCCCGAAACCTAGCTGGGCCACTTCGATAGTGAATAATTAGTTTGCCCGAGAGAATCAAAAAGGTACTCTTAACAAACTGTTTTTAATGGGATTTTAGTAAATGAAAATATTTATTTGATTTATTTAATTATTTATTTATTAAGAAAGTTTTATTTGAATATTTATCTGTTTATTATTTTAAAATATAGTCCTACTGAGCCTTTCGCTCACATTTTTATCTGTTTTAAAATCTTAACCCTAGGTGGACATCAGCTTAGGATCGGAGAAGAGTCCGCTGACCGGACTTACGATCAGTAGAAGATCTGGGTAGGTTGTGGTACAAATCGAGGCATGTAAGATCTTTAACTTTCTTTTATTTTTGGACTGTAGTTGTATGGTATTATTGTCAGTACTACACGTGTGTGCACAATATGTGGGCCAGTGGGACCCATACTCGTTCCACCTCACATTTAAATATTTTTAATGTTCTTTTATTTGCTTAATTATTATGACAGTTTATTCTATTTCCTTAATTTCTTCTATTTAAATTATTTTAAAATTATCTCATTTTTATTTATAACTTAAATTCTAAAACCTAATTTTTAACTAAATCTTTATTTAATTAACTTAATTAAACCACTACGTTACCTCCTGTACTTCGGGGCGTGACAACTACCAAAGAACATTATGAATTATAAGAAATATATGGGCAAACAGGGAATTTAGCTAAAACTTAGTGATAGGTTCTTGGATTTTTCCCTATAGAACAAAGCGCAGTATACTAGTTCCCCCCGTCCCCCAACGGTGTACGGACTACAGAATATCAGTAGCCAATAGCTACCTTTATATATATATATATATATCCCCCTTAGTCGAATTAGTGATCGACTGAACTTAGGCGTGCAAGGAAATTTCTAGTCATTCAAAAACTTGAAAATAGCATATCTGAGCACACACATACCTTAGAGTTATCCTTAAAAACGTCAATTTGTTTTCCCATTAGGAGCAAAATACACCAAGAGGCCGGATATCATCTTTTCAGAGATAAAAAACCAAAAAAAAAAAAAAAAAGACAAAGATAAGCTGAACCGGGTAAGTTACAGGCTAGTTGAGTTTTATTAGGACTCCAAGATCTATTCAGTATTTATATATTCTTATAAAGAGTTTTTTCTCTCTTGCTAAAATACTCTAAAAAGACCAATATCCTGTTGTTTTCTTCCATATTCTCTTTTTTCTCTCACGATATGGCTCCCGAATTCTCCATTGAAGTAGTAGTACTAGAAGAGGAAGATCCCGAAATAGCCAGATTGGTCAATACAATTTCATGGTGCAATTGTCTCTTAGCTTTGGCAGCAATACTTACATTGGCAGGCCTTTTTTTCTCTCCCATGGGTTTTAGACGTCGTTTCAATGGATTTCACAATGTTAATGACGAACCCTTTTCTATTGGTCCTTCTCTCCCAACCAAATTCACAAGTAATTCTGAAAATACAAGAAGTTGCGATGAGTTTTATGTCGTTAAAGAAGGCGAGACTCTTTACAGCATAATCGACAAGTGTGGGGATCCATATGTATTGGAAAATAATCCTCATATCCATCATTTAGATGACATTATTCCGGGACTTATTGTAAAGATCAGTGCTCCTTCAAGATCACCTGAAAAATATTTAATTAGGTCTTCTCCTCTTTTTTCTCCCTTCTAACATAGCTTAAGTAGGTATCTCTCTTTTATTTATTTCTTACCTTTATAAATAATAGGATGAGTACAGGGCTTTTTTTTTTAAGCTAGCTAATATTTGGAACTCAATGAAATTTTCCCTATGCAATCATACATTATTACTTTTATCTTGACTTTCATCATCATTATTATCATTTTGGATGGAGTAATTCGTTGTTGTTGTTGTTGTTGTTGTATTAATTATAATTGGTATGTTTGTGAAATTAAATTTTATTGGAAGTTATTTCCTTTTTTTTCAATTGATTAAAAGCTCTCAATCATATAATTAAAGGGATCCAAGCTAGGAGGAATTGACCCGGTTGGGTTCCTTTGGGTGAATCAGAAAAGAAGCTAAGTTGGTTCCTCCGTACACTGTCAAAAACTTAATTTAAAAGCTAGAATATTCTTCACGTACTAAGGGTTCGTTTGGTAAATAGATTCAAATTAATGATTTGATTTGAGTTATGTAATTTAAATTAGGGTTTGAGTTAATGATTTGAGTTGTTATCCAAGTTGACATTTAGATGTGCATTTGAGTTTTAATCTGAATATGAAATAAAATTAGAATTTGTGTTCGAAGAGATAGTAAAAATAGTTTTTTATTCGTTAAGAAATCTAATACAATCTTAACGTTAATGATCTTAAAAATATGCAGTATGGATCTTAATTTATTCATCTCTTCACTAGAAACACAATAAAAAAAGAATCATTCTATTTGGATGTCAAATAAAGAAGTTATGATTTTTTTTCCTTAAATATAGGAAAGGGAATTTCAGCTTTTACTATAACAAAGATATCCAAGTATCAAAAGTTTAAAAGGGATTAGAACTCTGAAAATTTAAATTTTTAACACTTAAAGGATTCAAATTTTAAAAGAAACAAATACATATATAAAAAATTCTTAATACTTAAATTTTAATTTGAATCCATTAGGTTCAAATGGTACACAAAACTAACAAGCCTTAATAGGGAAAACTGCGAATCAATCTTAATATGTGATAGTTCAATGTTTTGAATAATACACGGCATCACTTCAGCTTACAGTACAATATAAAGCAACTTTTCTCTTCCTCTAATAGGAGCACCTTGATCAGGCGGTGCATGTTCGTATGAAATCACTTAATTTCGAATTTTATAGTCTAATGTTGAATGATGTTCCTCTTTATTTATTAAAAAAAAAAAGCCCAAATGTTGAACGAAGGGGATGAATAGAGAACAGCATTAACTTTCTCCCCTCTTCATATTTTATGTTGGCAATTGGATGTGTGTGATAATTGAAAATATGATAAAAGGGGAAAATACATTTTTTTAATAGTAAATTGGCTTGTTTAGAATAGTAGAGACAAATAACTTAATTATATTATAAATAGGGGTAGCTAAATTATTTTTATCGTAAATATTTTATTCACCTCAAATACCTTAAAATGTGTTATTTACTTTGTTTATGTTTTAACAAAGTGTTATTTATTGCAATTTCTTTTCAAGAATAACGAAGAAAATATACTAAACATTTTGAGAAATAAAAATAAATAGATGAAGTTTAAGAAATTAGGCCCAAAAATGTAAATGCATTTTATTAACTAGGCTAATTACGAAAATATCCTCGTTTAAATGTTAGCAATTAAGCACACAACTATAAACAGGGCTAATAGCGACAATATTTTTTTGCAACGACATAGTTTGTCTTTTGCAACGACAAAACATCACAATTATGGCAGTCTATTGAGACGACATGTCATCGCATATAAAGGTTATTTGCCTTGACATATCATCGTAAAAAAGAAAGAAAATAACTTTTCATATTTGTCGTCGCAATTAGTGTTATGGCGCCATATCTTCTTGGCACGAAGAGGCTTACGCCAATTTACGCAGTTATTTACGATGACAATGTCGTTGTAAAAAAAACTCTGTACAAGTAGCAATCATTGCATAGTTATACACGACGATATAGTTGTTATGAATACTAATGGGTTACAGCATATCCACCACAATAGCAGTGGAATTATTTGCACCATCACCTGGTTGTACTTGCGATGACATAGTCATCACAAATGCTGATGATTTACATCATTGCAAATGCTAATAGTTTACATCTGTATCATGCTATTAATCATAATAGCGGTGGAATTTTTTGCGAAAGTGAAAATTTAATTTTTCACAAAAATTTTGGCGGAGAAAGAGGCGTTATATGGAATATTATTTGTGATGACATTTTTGAACTATCATCGCAAAAAAGTTCTTTGTCAATCATTTTTTCTAGATTAAGAAAGACGTCGTCGTTATGTTACTTGTTGTGACGACTTTTTTTAATTTCTTGCAGTAACAAAATGTCATCGCAAAAAACTCTATGTATAAACAAACCCGAGAGCTCCCTTTCCCTCATTTGCTTCGGCAAATTTCTTCTCTCTCCGCGATTTCTCTTCGTTTTCTCTACCCTATTTCGCCTCAAATCTCTCTCAAACTTCTAAATACTTACAGATTTAGGAGTTTTATATTGTAAAAACTTATATTATCAAATAATAATCTCCCCAAATAATGAAATCCTCAAACCTTTTTCCGGTTGAATTTTGAAGCTTTTGGCTATTTTTCGGCTATCCACCGTTGAAGTTTTCGCTATTATCCTCATTTTATAACCCCCGTTCTTAGTGGTTTTTAGATTATGTAAGTTTTTAACTTTTTGGTATTTAGAATATTTTTAGAATTATGTTGTGAATTGAATTTTTTGAATCGTGAATATGTTAGTTGGATTGTGAATTATTGTTGAATTATGAATTGTGATTGTAATTATGTTGGAATAGTATGATATAGGATTGTTTTAATGTGAATTGTTGCATAATTGGATTTTTGGAATTGTTGTAGAGTTAGATTTTTAATGTATTATAGTAATTAAAAATTGAAAGAATAAATATCGAAGTTATTAATAATAATAATTTATAAAAATTAAAAAATTGTAATTTTTTATTACAAATTAAAAATAAAAATAAGAAAATGAAAATTCTTAATTAACAATTAATGAACTAATTAATTAATTAATTATAAAGTAAAAAATATAATAAATCGTTATTATAAATTAGTGAACAAATCATAGTTTAATAATTATAATATTATTGTTAATTAATATCTTGTTTTAATAAATTCATATGAAAGAATAAATTGAATTTAAAATTAAATGTCATTATAAATGGATAAAATATTGTAATAATATTGTTTATTAAAATTATAATTTTATTTTAAAAACAATAAGAACACTAAAATTATCATAAAATTTGATAAGATTGCATAAAATTTAATAAAATTGTAACTTTGTTAGAGGTGCTTTAATTAGATATGTGACTTCATAGTCACAAAAAAACAATGTATGCGAGTACAAATTTCTATTTTTATTTTGCACATGCATGCATGAATTTACCTTAGACCCATTCGATGATTAGTATGTAGTAACACGGATGCTTAAATTGTTTCGTTTGAATAGTTTGGTATTATAATTTACGTGTGTATCATTTAATTTCACTGGTGCCTTTAGCAGAGGTTTCGGTACATATTTCTTTGTTCTTCAGGTGTGTGTCTAATAGCATACTTAGGAGAACTAAAGAGAGATGATGTCGAAATTTCTATAGAAAATGAGTGTTGTGGAATGAGTAACACAATATGCAAATTACAATACTAAATAAGATAGGGCCTTGCCCTGTAGGTTTAGAGTACAAGTGGTGTGTAGAATTGCATGCATACATATATACATTGATCAGTTTATATTACTCAATGTGTTTGTTATTGTGTATAGTTGAAATATCGATTGATAAAAGTTGGATATATCTGAGGAACTGGTTGTCAAATGAGTATTGGGATGGGTTGTCAGCTTTTATTAAGGTCTGAAAGAATTATGCAAATTAATTTAGAAATATCAATTGTCTTTGTATGAAGTGTAAAAACCATGACATACACCCAATTAAAACAGTGAAAGCATACATATATCGATTTGGTTTTGATACGTTGTACATAAAAATAGATTTTCCATGGTGAAGTAGAGGAGGTTTTAGGTACTGACCCAGTTGTAAGTGAACCAGCAGACAAGGTGCTTGCATTCATTGAAGACGTTGCTGGCATTAATGATGATTATGATATGTTGGGTCAGACGGAAAAATATATTGAAAATCCTCAGGATGATGAATTCAAAGATCTCTTATCTGAGCTCCAAGTGGGATTGTATTCGGGTTGCACTAAGTATTCATCATTGAATTTCTTAGTGAAATTGATGCACCTAAAAGTGCTGTATAAGTGGCCTAATGAATGCATGGATGCTACATTGAAGTTATTAAAAGATGCTTTCCTTGACGGGAACAAGTTACCTAAAACTCATTATAAGTCAAAGAAGTCATTGAGTAAACTAGGCCTAAGCTACAAGATAATTCATGTCTCTAAGTATGATTGTGCTTTGTTTTGGAAAGAAAATGTTGATCTACGGGCATGCCTTGTTTGTAACACAAGTTGTTGGAAGAGTAAGAATGAGAAGTAAGTTCCATGGAAAGTACCACGTTACTTTCCTTTGAAGGATCGATTGAAGTGTTTGTACACTTCCCATCACACTGCTAAGGAAATGATGTGGCACCAACGCGGGCAATCGAAGGATGAAAACTTAATGCGTCATCCAGTTGATGGTAAAGAATGGAAGGAATTTGATGAAAAATACCCTGATTTTGCCTGTGATCCGAGAAATGTTCGATTGGGTTTAGATGTTGATGGTTTCCATCCTTTTGAGAACACAAGTCTCCCATATAGTATATGACTAGTGGTTATAACAACTTATAATTTACCTCTATGGTTATGCACCAAGGACCCATACAAGATGTTGACCTTGTTGATTCTTTGTCCAAATGCTCCTAGAAAAGATATTGATGTGTTCTTAAGGCCTCTTGTGGATCAGTTAACAGAATTATGAGATGAAGGGATTGCTGTGCGCGATGCTGATTCAAAAATGTCTTTCTAGATATGGGCTGTATTGCTTATGACAGTTAGCGACTTCCCTGCTCATAGTAGTTTATCTGGCTAGAGTGGTTAAGAGTATTAGGCATGTCCACGCTACAATTACAACTCCATCAAGAGGATAACAAGCAAAACTTGTTTATTGGGCATCAACAACTCATAAGATGCGAAATAACAAAAAGTCCGATGGTCCCCCAGCCCAAAAATCCATTCAGTAAATACAAGCTCAGCTACAAAAGATTGTACCCAGATTTCCTTTTAAACATCAGAACTATGAGAGTAAGAAGCGAAAGAGGCATCTAATAGAGCTTAATTGGACAAAAAAAGTATCATTTGGGAATTACCTTATTGGAGTTCATTGTCATTACATCACAACTTAAATGCCATGCATATCAAGAAGAACATGTGTGATAGCTTGTTGGGCACAATTTTGAACTTAGATGGGAAAAGTTGGGAAAAGTTAGGATACATTCAAGGCGAAAATCGACTTGCAAAACATGGAGATGTGAAAGGTGTTGCATTTGTATAACGAAGGTGATCGTTGGATGAAACCACATGCTACGTACACATTGATCCCAGATGACAGTAAAAAGTTTTGTGAGTATTTAAAATCAATACAGTTCCTTGATGGGTTTGCTTCAAATATAAGAAAAAATGTGATTGAGGGAACAAAAAAATCACTGGGTTAAAATCACATGCTTGTCCTGCCATAATGGATGTGTCTATTTGAACGATTAGGGGAGGACCTGTTCATTTAAGATGGATGTATCCATTTGAATGATTCCTTTGATCATTGAAGAAGTATGTTAGAGATCATGCACGGCCAGAAGGATCAATTGCCAAAGCGTATATTGTCAACAAAGTTCTGACATTTTGTTCAATGTATCTAACTAAGATAGAGACAAGATTTAATAAACTTAAGAGAAATTGGGTAGATGATAATGCAATTGGTAACATCAAGATTTCTGTCTTCGATACTCGTTGTCATCCAATTAGGAAGATGACCTAGTTCCATTAGATAACCAGTTGCAGAATAAAGCTAAATGGTACATACTACACAACTGTTTAGAAATTTAGCAATACATCGAATAAGTATTACCCTATATTTCTCTATAATTGTAGTTATCTCAAATACTATTGTATCACTTAAATTTCATAATATGATAATAAGCAAATGAAGGAGTTGGAAGATAATGAACAAACCAGATCATTGGAAGATCTTCAAGCGATGGAGTTTCCAAAATGGTTTAAGAATAACGTATAATTTTAATTTAAATTATACATTGTAAAATTGGAAATCCACAATGACTGCAAATTCTTAATTTCCAATAATTTTTTACAATTGATAGATGTTTAATCTTTAAGAGCAAAATGCACTAGAGGCAACCAATCAATTGGCTTCACTTTCATTTGGTCTAAGCTCTCTGTTAAAAGCTATCTTGGTTGTGTGGTGAACGAAGTCAAGTATCTAACACATAATCGGGATATCAATCAAACTACCCAGAATTCCAGTGTCTATGTTCGTGGACCTGATAATCAAACATATTACGGGGTTTGTGAGGAGATTCATGAATTGTCCTACATAAATGCCAATTTTATTATTCTTTTTAAATGTAAGTGGGTCAACACTTGTCTAGATAAGAAGAGAGCTTAACAATACAAAAATCAAACAAGCATCTTTGTTAAGGACTCATGGTACGAGAATGAACCATTCATACTTGCATCTTAAGCAAAACAAGTGTTTTATATAGATGATTTGTTTAACGGTCCAAATCAGAAAGCTGTTGAACAATTTGGACATCGACGTATATGGGATCTTCCCGAATCAAATGTAAACAATATGATGGTGGTCCAAGATACAGAGTCTGTAAATGTTGAATTAGTAGTGAACTACAAGAGATTGTCACCTTGACATGGAATCTCCCTTATGTACCATCTAATGTTGTCACATCTGATATTGATACAATCTTAAAAAACAAGTCTCTTAAAGAAGACGAAGATTTGGATTTGAAAGAAGAGGATGATGAAACTTTACGTGAGTATGTTGAAGTCAAAGATGATGACTCTGAAGACAATGATGACATCAATGATGGTGGCAACATTCAAGACATTAACAGTGACAAAGAATAGATATTATGTATAGCTGCCCTTGTTTTTATAGTTGTAAATTAGGATATTAGTAGTTTAATAGAATGTCTTTATTTGTAAAACATATTTATTATAGAACATAATTATTATAGTACATAATTATGATATTAAACCTTTTATTTGACAACAGTTTGATATGCTGGACAAGTTGCTACATGTGCTGGCTCTATAGGTGGAGCACAACCTCCACCTGACTCGTATAAAGTGTCATAATGCTATTTGTCAGATATGTTACACACAATTGAAAATTTGTATAGTTTATTTGGTCAACTAATTGTAAATTGAAATGTTTCTTGATGTTTACAGTACCAAATGCCATACTTTTCCATCATCCCAGTCAAGGAAAGGCAAAAGGTCAAAAGATTGCAACATATGTAGAGAAGTATGAAAAGGTTCTGGTCACATTTGATAAGGCCAACGGTTCCTAGAAGGCTCTTGGTCAGTTTAGAACATGGTTTGAAAGCGTCGTAGACATCTATACCCAGGATGCATGTGAGCCATTTTACGATGCTTGGAAAGATGTTAATGCCTAGCATAAGAGACAGATTCAGCAACGCATGCTGGTATTTATTAAACTTCATCCTTATAGAACATAATTTGTATAGAACATAATTAATAGAGCATAATAAAAGTAATTATTATGATCTTGAATATGTTATAGGATAGGTTTACTTTGGATTACCAAAGGCTGGATGGCATCCTCCGTTGCATAATTGATAGGGAGGGATCCAAGTGTTATAAGGACTGGAAGAGTGACCTTTGGAACACTTCAAAGCACTTGGAGGAGCAGCAAAGGAGGCACATGTCAGAGCCATCCCCTTCCCCCCCCCCCCAACAAGAATCAAGAACACTAGGGTCGTTGCTGTGATAGGTTCATGTTTGAGAGATTTTAGGTAATTGTATATCTACTAAGTTGGTTATTTATTATATATATATTAATTTCAATATTGCTAATTCTAAAAAACTATAATAAACAAAAAAAAGTCATCGACGAATAAAAACAATCATGGCAACCAAAAGTGGTCAAGTTTGCATGGTTGGATATCTATCTCCTAGCATCACAACAAAAAGGTTAGTAAGTTTATTTAATTATAAGCAATCATAAAAGTTATCAAAGAATATATTATTCTAACACATTCAAATTGTTGGACAGGCCAACAAAGTGACCTAGTAGCCGATGTCTAACATAGACAACTCGGCAGACATATATCTATTGGAAAAAAGAGTACGCAGTGGACTTTTAAAAAAATTTTAAATCAGAGTATTTTTTAAAACACAATTTTGAAATGCTATATATATAAATTAATTAGATTTTACTAACCTTTGTATGCTAAAGAGCTCCTACAATTAATGAACAGAAGAATGTTCTAGAAGAGCTTCAGCCAATTGATCTTCTTTGCTATTCTTTATCCACGATCGAAGTAAGTGTGGGTACACTTCATACAACTTTTCCTCATTGACTCTCCTTACAACCAATTGAGAAGACCTAGAGCCAAGGTTTGTGATTGTGAGCAATAGCTCTCAGGGAATTCCAGAGTATCTAATAGTAAAGTACTCACTCTAAACCTTTCAAATGATCTAAATAACTAAGAAAACTCACTACCTTTTTATAGAGGTCGGACCTAGGGTTAGTCATTATTAGATAAGGCCTCAAAAATTTGAATCTGGATCAACTTCTAATAAAATCACGTCAAAAATGAGTAATCAGATTATTGTTAGATCGAAAGGCCGAACTAACAAATCGGCTTGTCGAACTTACTCCATCAATAGACTAAACTAATAGATTGGCCTGCTGAACTTGCGATAATATGATCCCTGAGAATCTTTTATTTTCCACCTAAGATTCTTTGGATAGAGCCTTAGTTTAATTCAAATAACCTAATAGAGAAGTAATCTGATCAAAATAGCCATATCTGGATAATCTCATAGAAAATAAATATTCTCGAAAATTCAACAAGTTTATCTTGAATTTATTTATAAAATTAATTCAACCGATAAACAGACATAAATTATCTGATCCTATCAAATTTCAGCGAATCTAATAATTTAGCATAAGTCACCAATTTATTAGAAAGCATGCTATATCGTTACAGGATTTATTATGAGCTAGCAAAGGAGACCTAATAGACCTATATAGTTCAAGCTCTGATAATTATAAAATATAATATCCTAGATACATATTTTATAATTATCAACTCTAACGCTACTCCACTAAAGGCTTAGAACTGCACTCTAGAACTATATGAAATTACGAAGCTCAAATTATCTAAGTTTCTATGACATATCATAATATGTCCCATTCCTATAGAATATTCATAATCGACTCAAGGATGAATTCAATCTTGCCTTCCCGATTATTTTTATCTTATGTTCTATTCTCTCACCATTGGAAAACTTATCATCTAAGGACAGTATACCATTCGGTTACACCTGTACATCTAAATGGTTGAGCACTCTAATTTTCTAATTACAAGATAATGCAAATAAGAGAATATCATTGACTCCACCAATGGAGCTATAGATTCCATATCTATGAATAATAGATCTACGCTATCAAGAGTCATTTCTCCAACATACTGATATATGTACCATCACAAAGTCAAGATATCACCATTTGGTATATTAAAAGACATAAGACAAGATAACGGGCCCATTAGTCATTTCAAGATTAAGATATAACATATATGATTGTTTAAAGTGAATTGATTTACATAGATGAAATTATTAACCTAAATCAATTCCATTTTATGTCTAACCCAAATCAATTCCACTTTATGTCCCAATCTAATACATCGTCACCTATGACAATGTACCAATGTTTCAACTCGCGGGGTCCAACTCAAATGGCCAAGACAAGCCATCTCTCGTCAAGAATGTAAACAATATAATAATCTTAGTATGAATAAATTGCCCTACTTTATTCCCCGATTGTGGATCTTATGATTTAGACCATCATCTTTAGAATCACGTCATCTGCATAATTTGTCCATCATATGCCTGATTCTTAGAGGTTTAGATAGACGGTCTTAGACTTTTGTTTACTTAACATACATTTAATAAATATGATCGTAAAGAGGACAACATTCAGCACATGAACAATAAATAAATTCTTTATTGATAAAATGTCTTCAAAAATATATTACAACATTTTACTCCTTAGGGATTGCATGTTTAACAATCTTCCACTTGCACTAAGTGAGTAAATATGACATATCATGCATCTCCATAGCTTCCACATGCCTCTCAAAAACCCTCACAATTAGTGTCTTTATGAATGGATCAGCTAAACTATCCTCAACTACGATTTTGCATACAACAACATGCCCATCCTCAACGAAGTCATTTATCACATGATACTTTCGATGAATATGCCTACTCTTCCTGTGAAATCTTGGTTTCTTTGCATTAGCTATCGCTACAGTATTATCACAATACAACGATCCTGCCTTATCTATGCCAAGAACTACCTCAAGATCCTTAAAAAAACTTGTGGAGCCATACTGGTTCTTTCGAAGCATCACTAGCTGCTACATACTCAGCTTCCATTGTTGAATTTGAAGTGTAATCTTTCTTAACACTTCTCCAAACAATGGCACCACCGCCTAGATTAAACACAAAGCCAGAAGTTGATCTCCTCTAATCCAGACAAGATTGGAAATCCAAATCTTTATATCCTAGAGGTGTTAAATCCTCACTCGAATATACAAGCATATACCCTCGAGTCCTTCTTAGGTACTTGAAAATATGCTTTACCGCAACCTAGTGGTTTGGCCCAGATCTACCTGAAATCGACTTACAATCCTGACTGCATAACAGATATTCGGTCGTGTCCAAAGCATGGCATACATGAGACTACCTACTACCGAAGCATAAGGCACCTTCTTCATGTATTCTCTTTCTTCATCAGACTTTGACGAGTCTTTCTTAGAAAGAGTAATTTCAAACCTAAATGGTTGCCCACTTTTCTTAGAATCTAGCATTGCAAGCCTCTTAAGAATTTTAGCTACGTAGGTCGTTTAGGACAAAGTTATCATTCAATTCTTCCTATCCCAAAAGATCTGGATATTGAGAACATAATTAGCTTCACCAAAGTCTTTCATGTCAAACTGCTTAGTCAACCATAATTTGACTGATGACAATGCCCCAACGTCATTGCTAATTAGTAAAATGCCATCTGCATAGAGCAGTAGAAAAACCACCTTTGTATCCTTAGTGTGTTTGTAAAACATAGTTCATCCACATTTTCTTTGAACCTATAAGTCTTGATCACCTAATCGAATCTTAGGTTCCAAGAACAGAAAGCCTACTTAAGTCCATAAATTAACTTTAGCAGCTTACAAACCTTACCCTCCTAACCCTTAGCCTTGAACCCACTGGTTGTTCCATATATATGGACTCATCAAGATAGCCATTCAAAAAAGCCGTCTTGACATTCATTTGCCAAATCTCATAGTCGAGAGTGGCAACTATGGACATGAGAATGCAGATGGACTTAAGCATAGCTATAGGCAAAAAGGTTTTCTCATAATCTATTCCTTCTTTTTGCATGTATCCCTTAACTATTAGTCTAGCCTTAGAGGTTTTCACTTTTCCATATGCTCTTTTCTTTCTCTTATGGATCCATCTATACTCTATGGGTTTTACCCTTTCAGAAAGATCTGTAAGTTCCCAAACCTGATTAGTCTCCATAGACTTTATCTCAGTATTAATCGCTTCTATTTAGAGTTTTGAATCAATATCCTCCATAGCCTCTTTGTAAGTGTAAAGATCCCTATCATGTTCATCCGGTTCAACCAAAAAGGCCTCATCATTAAACATATACCTCTCAAGTTAACGCCTAATCCTTCCACTATGCCGAAACCCCTTAGGTTGTTGTTCAGTTGGTTTTTCTATATTAATTGGATTGGTTTCTATCAAAACCCCTAGAGCGATCAAATCGCTCGCCAACTCCTCGAGTATTACTTTACTTCAAGGCTTAAAGTCATTCATGTAACTTTCCTTAAGGAAAGTTGTATTTATAGAAACCACGACTTTTTTTTCTTTGGGTTATAGAAATAAACCCCTTTAGTCCCTTTTGGATATCCTGCAAACACACAAACTTTTAAACGTGCTTCCAACTTATTCGCTTCCTTATACAGGAAATGAGCTAAACATCCCCATATATGAATATGGTTTATGGATGTCCTCTTCCCTGTCCACAACTCATGAGCATTTTTAGGAACCAATTTTGAAGGTACATTGTTCAACAGATAACATATGGTTTGCAGTGCATATCTCCAAAAGGATAATGGCATTTATGAATAACTCATCATGGACCTAACCATGTCCAACAAAGTCCTATTCCTTCTTTCAGCTATGCCATGTTGCTGTGGAGTGCCCGGCAGAGTTAAATGGGAGAAAATCTCATTCTCTAATAAGTGTTCTAAGAACTCCTCGGAGAGGTATTCTCCACTTCGATCAGATCGAAGTGCCTTTATAGGTTTACCTAATTGCTTTTTCGCTTTAGCCCGAAACTCCCTAAACTTATCAAAAGTTTCGCTTTTACGATGCACTAGGTAGACATACCCATATCTTGAGTAATCAACAACAAAAACGACGAAGTACTTATACCCTCTTCATGCTTAGATGTTCATAGGACCACAAACATCACTATGCACATGTTCTAAAACCCCTTTGACCCTTTGCCTCAGACCCGAATGGTCTTTTGGTCATTTTGCCCTCTAAACAAGATTCACATTATGTCCATCCGTTACTAATCTTTGAATCCTATTCAAGCTAATATGACCTAATCGTAAATGCCATAGATAGGCCTTATTAGAGTGAGAAGTCTTAAGTCTTTTAGAGTTATTATCATTAATCTCAGTGTTAAGCAGTAGGTCCATCTTAGGATTGATAAAATGTAAATTTTTTTGCATCCATCCATCACAGATAAAAGATTTGTTTTTATAAATCACCACTTTATTATTAAAAGAAATTGAATAAGAATCTTTAAATAAACAAGCTACAGATATTAAATTCCTTTTAAGTCTAGGAACATAAAAATAATCTTGCAAAACTAAAATCCTATAATTATCAAAATAAAGATAGACATCTCCCACTGCTTTAGCTAACACCAAGGATTCATCGTCCATCCAAAGCATGAAGTCTTCATATAGCAGACTTCTTATTTCTTTAAACCCCTATAGAGAAACATAAACATGATTAGTTGCTCCGGAATCTATGACTCAACTATTACTTGATTCATCAATCAAACAAGTTTCAATAACTAGAAGATCACACCTACCTCCTCGAGAAAAGAAGTCCTTGCAATTCTCTTGATGTGCCCGATCTTCCATCAAAAAAGCACTTTAGCTTCTTCAAGCTCTCTTTTTCTTCTTCTTATTCTTGCTAGCCTTGTGCTTTCTTCCATTCCCAAGGTTAGGATTGGAACCGGATGTAGTCACTAAGTTAGCCCACCACTCACAAGAGTTTCCTTGATCAGATTTTTAAACTTTTATAACTGCCTCATCAGCTCCATTAAGGTCACATCTTGTCTATTGCTCAAATTGTATAAAGCTCTAAATGGGATGAACTCTTTTGAGAAAGTCTCAAAAATCATAGTCATCTATGACTCGGCATAGATATCAGCTCCATGGGCTTGAGCCTGAGCAAGGTAACCAATAACTAACATGATATGCTCCTTCATAAAAGTCCCTGATCTTTATTTGCAGTTCAAAAGTTTCCAAAGTGCCCCTTGTGGTTTTGTTATGGTTTGACCTCTAAACATATCTTTAAGATTATCCATGATCTGCTTCGTAGTCTTATAATCTTCATGTTGAGCTTGCAGTACGTTATTCATGTTAGCCATAACATAACAACAAGCTTGATCGTTAGCATCTTTCCAGCGATCATATGATTGGATTTGCTCATTAGTGGATTCCCTATTAGGTTCAAAGGACATAGTGTCATCAGCACGGAATTTAGTTTCTCAAAGGACAGGACGATATTTAGGTTCCTTTTCCAATCATTTAATTTTCACCAGTTAATTGGTTTTTATCAAGTATCAAAGATAAAGCATTTTTAGACATTTTAACCTATAATAAAGATCATATACCAAATATAAGCAAACATTCCATAACAATTTAGTAAGATAGCACAATCAAGTAAGCATACAAGTGTGTTTATATGTTAAAACCTTAAAAATATCAGAATCTTATGATGATAATTCCTAACTCAAAATTCAACAAGCCGCCTAGGGGAGGCTTGCCAAAATTCAATTAGAAACACAGATCCCCTCTAATTAATATATGCCATCTAGGACCTATCTAATCTAGCGTATATTAATAATCATTTTCTTTGGCCATAAATTTTATTAATAGAGCTCCTAGAAAGGTTAATAATAAAATTAACTTGGGTGTACAACTCTTGTTTCAACTATTTTATCCATGATCTATAATCGTCACCTAAGAGTGTGCAACAATAAATCATACTAAAATAAATTATCCTTCTGAAGATCTAACCTGGTACAGGATGAAATCCCTTCCTAGGGTCGGGACTACCATGTGCTACTTATGGACTAACGGTGGAGGCCATAGGTCCTCTCTTTGAAAACTATATCTCACTCAATCTTTTGAAAATTCAAGGTTTTATTTTAAAAACATGCAGGAATAATTTCTAATGCGTGGCACTCCCTATTCTTCTATATGACATGTTATCAACATGCATGGCAAATCATATTATAATGCAGACAAGCAAAGTAATCATGCAAAGCCACAAGCAAAATAATAATAAACCACCGTAATATTATGATTCCACCCTAAAGGAAAAAAATTAAAGATTACAAGAGATCAATAGAAACATATTATCAATTCTTCATCCTTGTATCTTCAAGTTGAATCCGTTTTCATATGGCATCCATCTCAAGTCTCCAATCCCACATAGATCAAATACTTCACTTTTCCAGTCATCATAAAATTTTATGTTTTTCAGAATTGTCTCAAAAATAAAATCAATACTTCACCAAAAAATGCACATTTTTTGAAAAACTAAAGCTCTCTACTTGCATGTCGATCTGTGTTATCGGTCTGCTAGTCATAATGCATCGGCCTATCGAACTTAATGGTTTGGCCTACCTCAAGAGCTGTTTGAATCTTGCCCCATGGAAGACCTACCAAACTGGAGGTTTGGCTTGCCAATCTGCGACCATTGACTTATCGAACCTAAGGGTTTGGCCTGCCGACCGAGCAGAATTCATGTTTTTTGAAAAAATAGTTTTTACACAATTTGTCAATCTTATTTTTAATAATTCAAAAACATAAAAATTTAGAGACTCAGGAAAAAAAAGTGGAACCGCTATCATTCATCTTCTAGATCTGTCTTCACTTTGAATATTTATTTAATTACAAAATTTTTACAAATTTAAAATTAAATAATAATACCTAGAGAGTGATGATAGACTACCATCTAATTATATGAAAAACCAAAATACACATTTTAACATATAAGGAACCAAACTGGCATAAATTAATTAATTAACTAATAATTTAATCAACCACAATTATTTAATAAACATTCACCATATAATCTCATGACAACATATAAATATATAGAAACCTTAGAGTGTCAACTCTCTAAAAAATTAAATTTAAGCATTGAAGAAATCAAGATCACATAATTTCATACATACAGCATGATCACAAACTTGTAAATTTACATAAAAACCTGGTTCTGATAACAATTGTTAGAAAAGCAAGTATATAGCAGAATTTTAAAAAAAAATTTAAATTAGAGTATTTTCCAAAACACAATTTTGATATATTATATACATAAATTAATTGGATCTTACTAACCTTTATATGCTGAAGAGTTCCTGCAATCAGTGAAGAGAAGGGTGTTCTAAAAGAGCCTCAACTAACTAGTCTTCTTTACTATTCTCTATCCACGTTCGGAGTGTGTATGGGCATGTCATATAGCTCTTCCCCGATGACACTCCTTCCAACTAATTGAGAAGACCTAGAGCCAAGGTTCGTGATTATGAACAATAGTTCTTAGGGAGTTCCAGAGTATCTAACATAGAGTACTCACTCTAAGCCTCTCAACTGATTTAAATAATTGAAAAAACTCACTTCTTTTTCATAGAGGTCGGACTCAAAATTGGTTATTATCAGATAAGGCCTCAAAAATTTGAATCTAGATCAACTTTTGATAAAATCGTGTCAAAAATGTGTAATCAAACTATCATTAAATCGGCAGGCCAAACTAACAGATCGGCCTGCCGAACTTGCGATAATATGATCCTTGAGAATCTTTTATTCCCCACCCCAGATTCTTTAGATAGATCTTTAATTTTAATTCAAATAACCCAATAGAAAAGTTATCTGATCAAAACAACCATATTTGGATAATCTCATAGAAAATAAATATTCTTGATAATTCAACTAGTTTATCTTGAATTAATTTACAAAGTTAATTCAACCGATAAATAAACATGAATTATTTGATCCTATCAAATTTTAGCCAATCTAATAATTTAACATAAGCAACCAATTTATTGGAAAAGCATGCCGTATTGTTACAAGATTTCTTATGAGCTAACAAAGGGGACCTAATGGACCTATATAGTTTAAGCCCTGATAATTATAAAATATAATATCTTAGATACATATTTTATAATTATCAATTCTAATGCTATTCTACTAAAAGCTTAAAGCTGTACTTTTGAACTATATAAAATTACAAAGCCTAAATTAGCTAAGTGTCCGTGACATGTCATAATGTGTTGTATCCTCATAAGATATTCATAATTAATCAGCTTAATGATGAATTCCATCTTGCCTTCTGGATTATTTTATCTTATATTCCATTATCTTACCTTTGGAAAACTTACCATCCAAGGACACTATACTATTCGATTACACCTATGCACCCAGATGGTTGAGTGCTCTAATTTTTCAATTACAAGATAACACATATAAGAGAATATCATTGACTCCACCAATGGTGCTATGGATTCCATATCTATGAATAACAAGTCTACGCTATCAAAAGTCATGTCTCCAACATACTAGTATGCATACCATCATAAAGTCAAGATATCACTCTTTGGTACATCAAAAGACATAAGACAAGATAGTAGGCCCATTAGTCATTTCATGATTAAAATATAAGACATATGATTGTCTAAAGTGAATTGATTTACACAGATGGAATTATTAATCCAAAACAATTTCACTTTATGTCCCGATCTAATATATCATCACCTATGACAATATACCAATGTTTCTACTTATGGAGTGTAACTCCGATGGTCAAGACTTGCCATATCCTATCAGGGATATAGACAACGTAACAATCTTAGCATGAATAAATCCTCCAACTTTATTCCCTTGATTGTTGATTTAATGATTTAGACCATCACTTTTAGAGTCATGTCTTCCAAATAATTTGTCCATCATATGCCAGATTTTGATTCTTAAAAGTTTAGATTAATAGTCTCAGACTTTTGTTTGCTTAACATACATTCAACAAATATGAACGTAAAGAGGACAACATTTGGTACATGAATAGTAAATAAATTCTTTATTGATAATATCTCCAAAATATATTATAATATTTTACTTCTTAGGGCATACATGTCTAACAATATTGTCACGAGGATGCTTGGGTTAACAACTAAGCACAGAAGACTTTTGTAAGTATTTTAAATTTTCAATGCTATATTCTCTTATTCAAATTACTCTACCTATTTGTAGCATATGTAAAATGTTATTTGTGTAGAGTACAATGAAGCATGAAAGATGAACCCAGATGACAGAATATGCTTCCTCTTTAGCCACACCTGCGCTTAACAATGAGGGAATTCTATAGCATGTCGTAGGTAAACATAAAAGACATAGGACTGGACTTGGCTCCATACTCCCACATAGGTTTTACTCTGGCGCTTGCGATGGTCCATCCTTTAGCTCCTAGTCGAATGAAACATCTTTGATGCCTGTTGACCTACATGTGGAAGATTTCCTGCAGAGATCGGACAAGTACAACATGATTATGTACCAAAGCCACAGGATGTTGATGGAGATGGTGGGCCATTGCTACCTGGAGTCCAACTCCCACCTGTGATGACTCCTCCAACTTTTGTTCAACCAGGTCCTCCGCCTCCTCCAACCGCTACTGACGACAACAATCATGATACCGATAATGCTACAAATTTAGATGAGTAGATTGTATTTTCTTCTTTCTTCAATATTTCAATACATTACATTTGGTTTGGTTCTCATTTTATTATTGGAACAATGTACTATCAATTATCTTTTTTAATATTAAAATTTTATTTTATTATTATAATTCGATTATTCTATTTAAAGGTAATAACAATTATTAAAAAAATATTAAAAATTTAACAAATAGTATTAAATAATATATTAAAAAAAATTTAAAAAATAAATGTCGTAACAAAAAAGCTAGTTTATTTGCGACAACTTTTTCGAAAAGGTTATCGCAAATATGTTGGTCCACGTTAGCATCAGTACACGTTATTGTGATGACTTTTTTGAAAAAATTTGTCACTAAAAAATGCTGCGACCTCACATTATCGACAACCGTGATGACATAATTGTGGCGACCTTTTGCGACTATTCGTTGTCCAAAATAAAATTGTGACAAATTATTTGTGACTAGTTATTAGCAATGACATAGTGGCGATGACAAGTCGTCACAAAAAATATATTTGCAATGACTATCAATCTTTTGTGATGTTTGTAGTAGTGGCAAGGATTGAAAAATCTACTTTTTCATCATATTCTAGAGAAATTTTTGTATTTTGGAAATACCGACATGGAAATAGAGGTATCATATCTTTTCTGCAGAATATCTTGAAACTTCCATGAAAATATCCACGGATGTAGAAATTTTGATGAAAATATCAATTTCTATAAAACATGTGGTGTGAAATGACGAAATATCAAGAAATTTTATGAAAATTTTTAAGAAAATATCCGCAAAATATTAATAAAAATATCCGTGCTTCATTTTTTTTTTAATTTACTTTGGAATAAAAAATTCATGTCATTGTTATTCACTTTTTTAATGTTGAGTTTTATAAACTTACTTTTCAATGTTATAAAGTTCATATTTTGTATTTTTTTAATACAGTTCGTAGTTTTTTGAATCATAATGAACTTTATATAAAGAGGTAGTCAAATTCATAGGGTAATAAAATTGAAGGAGAACTAGAGAAATAGAGAAATTAGTATTATTTCTTACTTCTTAGCAATTTCACTTCTTAGTAATTGGGTTAACCCACAATTTTTATACATGGAGAGGTGGTGGTATGGCAAATTTAGAATCATATAAGAAACTATTCATGCTTTGTGTCTTCATATCAATATTATTTGAACCAAAAAGATATTCCAAATGCTTTTGAAAATCCTAAAGACTCTTTTCAGTATTGATATTTTTTATCTTGTATAAAATTATGATTATAAAGTACTTGTATTATTTATTACGTACTTAGCATTTTAATTGAGACTTTCATCTAAATTATATATTATTAATACTTTTAGAGTTTCTTAAAGTCTCATTTAAAAATAGATTAATTTAAGACAACTTTGTGTATTTTACATCAATTGAAATACTTTTCGTATTTTACGTTAATTTCCATTAATATTGATATCTCTATCGATATTTTCCTAAATTTTAAGTACCGATATTTTCATCGTTGCAATTAAGATTCTAAAAAACCATGATTTGGATTCCTATCAAACCTTGATTTAGATTAATCTCTCTAAAGAGGACGACACAACGACCTCGAAAGAGGCGGCAACGGTGACTTTGTGGCAACAGTGACAGAGACTTCATGAAGAGGTGGTAACGTGACTTCACAATCTTTGTCCATGCTTTCTCTCTTTGACGAGGCCAGCATGACTGCTTTAGGCAACGCAACAATGGCAACGTTGTGGTAAGGCGAAGACTGATACTTCATTGGGAGGCGGCAAAGGTGACTTCTTTAGGACGGTATGATCTTCATCCCTCCCTCTTTGTCTCTAATGATGATGGTATGTCACTTTAGGCAAGGCGACAATGACGTTGGTGATACAAGAGTCATGGTCACATTTGGGCATTGACCATCGCTAGAGCAGGTTCAATGGTAGCTATGTCCGTGAAGGAGAAAGACTAACTTGCCAAGTGATCCATTGGGATAGAGAGGAAGTAGAGAGAGAAAGAGAGTTTTTTTTTTTTTTTTTAATATTAGAGCTGGGATGAAAAAAAAAGAGAATAAATCTTTAATATACTGGAAAATTAAAAAACTAAATATTTAAAAATAAAAAATGACCTATTAATTTCTATTGTTTGTAAATGTGCTCTTTACCACGAATGGTTTTAACAATTGGACTTTTTGGTATAATTTCCACTAATTTTATTGTGAAGATGCAAGAATGTGACAGCCCAATACGGTCTAGCTCATTTTTCTTAAATGTACAGGGGTCATAGGCCAGTTAAGGTCAATCTATCATTATGATAGGTTGGGCCAAGACAACTCATGTAAAGCAAATTTCTTAGCCCAGCTCATACCATGGGCCAACTTAACCATACCATAGCCTAAGATTGACCATTCGGCCAACCCATCTTAGGCCTCCATTGAGTCAAGGCGGGCCCACACATCTCGACGGCAATTTTTTTTGTTATTTTTACCAACTTGAATTTTTTTAGTTGCTAAATTAGTTGGGATTATTTTCATAAATCTACTTAAATATAAAACATAATTTAAAATACTACCTCCTTTATTGAAAACAGCTCAAAATACCTTTTTTTTGTCTACTTTTGTCTATTAACTTAACTGAATTGTTGATGTGGCACGTTATGGATGATTAACTAAAACAACTAAATTCTAATTAAATCTATAACATTTAATTAAATATTGAAAATAATAAAACATAACTAAAAAATTGATCTTGGAAAAAAACTCTAATCAGTCCCCAAAAAAACTTCTCCTTTAGCCGGCTTGCTCCCTCTGCAACTTCCCTATGTCTTTCTCGCTGGCTGTGGGTTTGCGATCCCCTGGGTCGTGTGTGCAGTTAGTTTGCGATGGGCGGTTCAGCGATGTCGTGCTCGTGCGGGAAGGGTCTCGCGACAGCGTCTATTGCTGTTGTCTTCGCCACTATTTCTGCTTCTTGGAGGCGACGAAAGATTTGCTTATGGGAATTGCAATAATATACTCAAGCCACGACTCCACCATGGAAGGATTCTTCAACTTGACAACTAATGTTCTCTCAAGTTCTTCATTCAGTTCTCAAATTATTCTTTTATTTCCATTTGTTTTGCTGGAGAAAGAACACTATACACCAGTTGTTATCGATTTCTTTTTATCGAATGAAAGAAGAATTCGACAACCTACAAATTTAATTCGTATTGTTGCAGATTTTCTCTCCCTTTTTTCCAAGAATTTTCAATGCTTCTCAGAGAAAAAATAGTTATCGATCAAAGACAAATGTGTTAAATGAGACATTATGGGATAAGAGAGTCACATCTAAACGGAAAGATTGTGGTGCCTGAATTTATTGATTCCCATCTGCACTTAATTTGGAGTGACAAAGGTCTGCCAAACCGCCATGGATAATTTTTTTTTTTTTAAAATGAAGTTTTTTTATTTTTAATATTTAATCATTGTTATAGATTTGGAACCAATTTTTTAATTCAAAACACTTTAACATATAAAAGCTTTATACTATAGCAACTTTTTTTTTTATTGTAATATGTAAGAGTTTTACACAATTTCTAACTAAAATATTGGTTCTAACCAACTTTGTCAAACACCTTATTTATTGTAATTGAATAGCTTTAGTTTAATGCTAAACACATGTCACGTCAGTAATTCCGTTAACCTAATAGACGCAAGTGGAGGGAAAGGTATTTTTAACTGTTTTCTATATATCAGAGACATTTTGAATAGTTTTGAAAACTCAAAAAGCATTTTGAATTAGGGTATATAATCTAGGGGATTTATAAAAATAATCCAATTAGTTAATAAATGTTAAAAATCCTAAATACCAAATCAAATTACTTATGATTGCCTACCTAGTTAAAACTTAATACGACAAATCTTAGTATGGAAAAAATAATACGGTCAAGATAATTAAATATAAGATATTTTTAAAATAAAAAAATATAAATAAAAATCCAACAAACAAAAACAAAATGGAAAACAAACATTAAGGCCTTATAAGTTTAATTGGATTAGGCCTTTGATATATCCATCTTTGTATGTATAGAGCGTGATGTTTGAATTACACCAATTTTGCTGGCTGGCTTCCATCTGCCGCCAGCTTTCAATAAAATATTAGAGTAAATTATTCTAATAATCCTCGTTCTATTTAAAAATTAACTTGATGGTCTTTAGTTTTAGCTAAAAAAACTTTTAACAAAAAAAAAATAGTATAAAAGGACTGAATTGACTAATAATTGTCAATTTTCTCTCTTTTTTCAATCATGTGATAGTTTGAAGATTTACTTCAAAAAGACTAAAACACCCTAAGCAAATTAGTTACTATTTAACAAAAAATGTTAATTAAAGCTAATGATCTTTAAGCTTTAAGGTCTCCTCCACTTTACCCCTAAACTTTAAAAATCAATATTTTACACTTGAACTTTTAAAATTCCTTATTTTACCTCTTAAACTTTAAAAATCACAATTTTGCCTCACTAAACTTTCAAAGCTTCTCACTTTACTCCTAAACTTTTGATTTCCGTTCAAATAGATAAAATTAAGTCAACGTGATTCACACATAGATCACAAGGCAAAAATGAGATTTTACCCCTCCCAAGTTTTGTTTTACATTTAAAATACAAAAAAAAAAAAAAAACCATTTCATAGAAATTGAAAAAAATAAAAAAAACTTAAATCCTCATATAAAAAAAAAAAACCTCGAATCTTTCTCCGCCTTCCTTCACCTATGATTCAACTCCTCAAACCCAAACATGACCGGCCAAACAAACAAACACCATGTCTATTCCCCAACAATTACAAATACAATTCTACAACATACTCAAACCCAACAAAATCAAAATAAAAACCATATTTAAACTTAAAAAAATCAACACCAGACCATTCAAACAATAACCATTCAAACCAAAACCATACTTTGACTTAAAAAATCAACACCAGACCCAAAAATTTAGACCTCCTAACTCCCAAAAAATCAAAATTAAATTAAAATGAGAAGACAAAACTAGAAATACTTAGAAATATATAAATCAAAATCACAACTAAAACCAAATAACAAAAATTTGTTACAAAATTGGCGTTAATGGATCTGATGGCTATAAAGATTGGTGTTTATGGTTAGGGGACGAGCTAGGTCATTGGCCGTGGTTTGGGCCAAAGTGAGTCGTGACTCACCGAGGCCCTCGTCCTGCAAATATCTATGGAAACTTTGTCCTCATCATTCAAAAGGTAAGAGATGAGAGAATGGGGGATTTGAAATTTGTAGAAGGGAAAAAAGAAGAAGAATAAGAAGAAGAAGAAGAGGGTAATGGGAAAGAGAGAGAGACGATGGAGGGGGGAGATCACTGGGGGCTTGCCGAATGGAGGGGTTGTTTCTGGGGGTGGAGGGTGTAATGCCTCAAAGGTGGGACCCTAGAATAGTCATAACTTATACTCATTACTCACATATACTATGTCTTTTGGGTACCAATTAGTCCTTAGGGATTTCTTTTGCTTCCCCAGCACTTGAACCAAGACCTCCCTTCTTATAAGATTCTTAAGTTAGAGTTGATATCAATTGATAATGCATCAACCCCATGGGGTCCACATGGTGGGACCACTAGTATATTCGGATCTTATAGTCGTTACTCATATACATTGTCCCTTCTGAGCTCCTATTAGCCCTCAAGGATTTCTTTCACATCCCCAACACTTGAACCTAAGACCTCCCTTGTATAAAGTTCTTAAGTCAAATGTTGGTACCAATTATGCTAGGGGTCCCACCAGGTGAGCCCCATGGGGGTTGAGGCGTTATAGAGGGCATAGGTTTTAGGGAGAGAAGAAGAAAAAGAGGAAAAAGAAGAGATTGAGATGGCAATAGTGATGGGAGGGAGAGAGAGACGACGAAGTAGGGAGATCATTCAAGGGGATCGCCAAAGAGAAGGGTCGTTTTTGGGTTGAAGGGCATGGGTTTTGGGCTGTCCAAAGATAATGTGGTTTTTTTATGTTTATAATTTGTTTAAATTTTCATAAAAAAATATAATTAAAAAATTATAAATTTACTAAGATACCCTTGATATTTAGTAAAAAATATGCTTAGCACGTAATCAAAATATGAGGAAAAATTGACAGTCTCATTCAATTAAGTCCTTTTGTACATTTTCTTTGAATTTAAAGCCGTGTTGGCTAAAAAAAAGAATTGTGATCATCACTTCATCTTTTAAGTAGATTATGGACTATTAGCAAATTACTCAAAATATTAAAAACATGCAGTAGTGTAATTAGGAAGCGTGTTTGGTTCTACATTTCTTGTGTATTTGGTGTGTATTTAATGTCAATCTAAGAGTACACATGTTGTCAATCTAAAAGTCCATGCTTTATATATAAAAATATAAGATTCAAGTCCTCTGTTTAATTTTTGATATCTTAAATGGTGTCCAACTATTCATATTGTAACACATCATTTAATGACAAACATGTCAAAGTCAATTAAACACTATTTATAGCTTTTCAAATGATGTTTCATAAGAGGAATGATTAGACACCAGTTGGGAGACCAAAATTAGACAGAGGATTTGAATTCCTCTCATATCTTTTATGTTGGCAATTGGATGTGTGTGATAATTGTATAGAAAAAAAAAAGACAAATACATTTTTTAAGGTTTTTTTTAAATAAATAGTATGTCTTAAAATATTTGAGGTGAATTGCGTTTTACACTGTAACGACGTAGATAATAAATTATTAACATATTTTCATATTTACTCCTCGAACTATGTCACTTTGCTCCTGACTTTGAAAATGTATCACTTAATCCTCTCAAACTTTATTCCATTAGTAAGTATCCCCATTTCATCCAACATCGTTAATTTTTGGACAGTTTTTTACAAAATATTTTTACATTTTTTCCCCAAACTACATCATCTATGTTATTTTACCCTCCAACTTTTAAACTGTGTTTATATGTCCTTTTAATTTTTTTCGTTACAAATAATCTTCTTCTATCCAATTTTATTTGGCTAATAAATTGATTTGTTTTTCTTCCACAACTTGCATATGAATATTTTTACAACATGCCATTTAAACATAACTATAAAGAAACTTCAAGGGGGATTCTTTACAAGAAATTAAAATCATGTGTTCATTTTTCTTTAAAAAAACTTTAAGAGCTCTATTCTTTTAAAGAATTTTCTATTTTTTTTTCTTGAGCTCCTTTATGTGGTTAGAATAGCCTATTACAAAAAATAGTACTTTTTTCCTTAATATATCTTTTTCCCCTTAAACTCTTTTTTATATTTGGGTTTTTCCCTCAAAGTTACAAGGAAAAAAAAATTGACTTGTCAAGCCAAAGAAAATTAGACAAATGATGTTATTTGCTAACCAAAGAAATTTATCGGGACATAGTGACACATTCTAAAAGTCGAGGGAGTAAAATAATATAAGTGACATTGTTTATGAGGGAAAATATAAAACTATTCTACAAAAAATTGTCCAAAAACTAATAGAGTTGGATGGAAGGGGGAAACTTGCTAACGGAATAAAGTTTGAGGGGACTAAGTGATACGTTTTAAAACTCAGAGGGTAAAGTGATATAGGTGACATAATTCATGGGGCAAATGTAAAAATAATTCTTATTTATATTGTAAACATGTTATTTATCTCAAATAATTTAAAGCATCTTATTTATTTATTTAAGTTTTTAAAAATATTGTTTACTGCAATTTCTCTTAATAGAGATGCAAGAATATATTGGTTCCACCTGGGCCCATTCTATGTGGGCTACAGACTAGTAAGGTTTGCACTATTGTTTTGGTGGGCTAGGCCGAGGTGCCCATCTAAGCAAATACCATCGCTCAACTCACACCATTAGAGGACACAAAGGAAATGGGCTAACATAATAAAGCAATTAAAATTAATAGGCTAGGATTTTAGATTAATAAATAGGCCATTTAATTTAAATATGGATTGATCAATTAGATGAATAAAAAATCCATGCCCATATTACTATGAAGTAGTTGAAAACCCATACATTTTTTCCCTCAATTAGTAACAACATGGACAAATAAAGCCTCCAATTAAAAAAAATCCTCTTTTTGACTATGTTCTCTTTATTCTCCCTCCCTACGTAACTCTCTCCTCCTCTCCTCACTTCCCCCACAACAATGTTGTCAACGCCGTTGTTGCCTCTTTCCAGCTCATATCTCCCCTAGCAATTCTAGAATTTGTAAAGTGTCTTGGCCGACGATTTGATGGCACATTGTTTTTCGAGTGAGCAGTGAGGGTGATGGGTAGCAATTCTCGACCATGAAGAGAGAGGAGAGTCCATGAAATCACCATCTCCCTAAAATTTTGGTAAATTAATCTTAAAACTTCTTATATATTTGCTTTATATTGTTAATTAAAGGTTGGGTATTCATGTTTAAAAGTTTAATTAAAAAAAAAAACGATTTATCCTATTTCACACCATAATTTAGAAGGTATTCATATTAAAAGATTGAGCCAAAAGTACAAAATCAGTAAAATAGGATTCTAGACTGTGATTCTGGACCAATGACAAAATAGGCATTAACAAAATCATATTTACATCCTAGCTAGAGTGTTTAAGATCTTTCCCAAAAGTTTAATGGACTAAAATGTAAAGATTTGACCTTTTGGGACAAAAGGAAAGGTTTGTAAAAATCAAGGACAAATAGTGAAAACAATGGCAAACTAGTCATTTAGCTTTCAAGATCATATTTATGTTGCCTAAGTTTGGGTCAATTTGATAATACCATTTTTATGATGCTACTTTTGATTCCTACCACTTCTATGAAAAAAATTGAAACATGCCACTTTTAGGAAACAGAAAGAGAGAGGAGAAAGAAAGAGACATGAGAAGAGAGGGGGAAGAGTGTGAAACATAAAGTGAGGGAAGAGAGAGAGGAGGAGCGGAATGGTGAGATTTTTTGTAAAAGTATTTTGGACATGTTGTATGTCAAATGCTATATGAATCAAAGGTTTGAAAAAAATAGTATGGAATTTAAATTTCTCCCTAAGTTACCTTTTTGGACACATTAAGAAGTCTTGAAAAAGGCCCTTAAAGGTGTTAGTTCAAAACAAAAGTAGAAGGGGCTTATTCACTAAAAGAAAGAGACCCAAATAAACAAAAAAAAAAAAAAAAAACTCAAAAATGACAACCTCAAAATAAGGTGAGGCTAGCTTGTAATTAGAGATAACAATACGGGTTATGATACGACGACACGACATGAACGAGACACTCTTTTTTATGGTTTAGGGTCAAAAAATAAACCATAAGTCATTTTAATGTAAACTCAAAACTGAACTATCTAAAAATGGGTTGTGTTCGGGCTAACCTACACAACACTAAAATGACTAGTTTGACCCACAATTAATTATCTAATTTTTTTAAAAAAATATTTTCCCTTATTATCAAATATGCCTATAAGACAAAACCCTAACTCACTTAATGTCAAACCAAACTTCAAACTAAATTGATTTTAACTTTTAAACAATAAGAAGATTTTACCTTTATTACTTAAAGACTTTTTTATTTTGTTGGACTTGTTATTTTGTTAGACTCTTTGTTGTTGATGGACTTGTTATTTCTTAGATGTTTTTAAAAATTTTAAGACATTTTTTTGTTATTGTAATAAGGAACTCGTTTAATTTTGAGGAAATTTGTCTTATGTTTCTTTTTATGTTATATTAGTGTAAATTCAAAGCTAAAAATGTCATGGGTTAGTGCAAGTTACTACAAGTCATTGATGGGTTGCGAGTCATTAACGAGTTACAGGTCATTGGCGTTTAATAGGTTGTATAAGGAACGGATTAGTATGAGTCGTGTTTATGTCAACTCGTAAAAACAGGTCATGCTAGTATTGAGATTTCTTAACTCGTTTGTGTCATGGATTAAGTTAGTGTCAAGCTATTTTATATAAAAATTGAGCCTCAACTCGACCCAAACTCAACCCGCTGACAAAAATTGCCACCCCTATTTGTAATGATTAGATCTATGTTTATCTCCATGCTTTGGCACTCAAGACATGTACCAACTGTTAGATAGGGAAAGGAAAAGTTTTAAAACAACACAATCCCGGAATCCAAATATGTACAATATGGAACAAAATGTTTTAATTATCTTCATGATTGATTGATAATATGCGAAATGAATTATATACTTGTCATGATTGAAACTTACACTTGACGATTATGAAATGCCTTTCCTACGATTACAAGCCATGATATTGTGTGCATACACTTTGAATAATGCATGAGATCATACGCTCACTTGACACAAGACAAAAAAGTCTAATAAAAGATCAAGCCTTCTTCTAAGTGTCGTATCCACCTCCATATAAAGGTAGAACATAAACAAGAATGAAAGATTTAACATGATGGCTTAGGGCCACCCGACTTTTATATCGGTTGCGTGCATGTTTGAAGGACACACAATATGTCATAGTGTTCAGTCTTAAAAAGTGTAATCTAAAATAACCCTAAATATAAGGTTGTTAAAGTAATAAAACTCGATAAATCTAAGATCAAACCTACAAAAAAAGAATATTGCTAAGGTCCAGTATATTTATTATATTAACTATTTATTTATTTTAAAGCTGAAAAATATGAGAATCAATATTTATTATTCACAAAATATATTCACAATTTTTTGCACATTTTTACAGCATTTTTAGTTTTCAAATTTTCGTGATTTTAGAATTTAAATAACAAGAAATGCAGCTAAAATTAAAATGAAACTTTAGCAATAAGTGCAATTAATTTAAAATAACTTTAAGAAAAATAAAAATAATAACAATAAATTAAAAGGGATAAAACCGTAATTATAAGAATGATAAGGTTCAAAGGTTCTGTTTTAGCAATTAACTTAAACAAATTTTAGTTTTTCTAATTGTTTATTAATTGGTTTATGTATACATGACAACATCTTATATTGACAACAAATCAAGCATTATCAAGTATTTACTGTATCATTTCATGTCTATAATGTAGTAAAAACTTAACTTAATAAATGAGCGAAATTTCAACATTACTTAACTAAATAACAACCAAAATAATAATTTAAGCATTTATCTAGCTATTCTTTATCTACGGCTAATCAAGGTCCTTTTAAGCATTATCCGTGCCAACCTATTTGTCAAAAAATCAAAACCATAATTTTGACAGAGTTTTGGCTAAGAAATTCTAAAATCCTAAGAATGTTGGCTAATGATGGCGCGATCTGACGGTGAAGATTAAGCCACGTGTATCTTTGAATTTAATTTCAAATTTTCTTTTTTTTAAGGAATTTGTCATTCATTTTTGCCTGATTTAATCTCGTTTTGCTCCATTTTTCTACCAAATTTTAAATCTAGAGATAGAAAATTGAAACAAAATTAATTGTTTTACAAACATAATATTTACAATCATTTTAAAATATTTATTTTTACGTTAAACACACAAAAATATTCAAAACTTCTAAAATTCTGAGCTCAATCGGTTTGACACAGATATAATTTTTAAGACTTGAAAATATTTTTAGAAATTACTAAAAATATTATAAGACGTATTTAGAGACTTAAAACACATTATAAAACTTATTAAGCCTCAAAATAAAATTACCACTAATTATTTTTACTGTCTTTATTAATTTCAAACTAAACTAATATTTTACACACAAACGTAATTCTAAAAATTACCGAAAATATTATTAAACATAAAAACATATTAAAAACTTATAATTAAACATATTTTTATACTAAGACACTAAAATACTGTTTAACATTTAATTGCTTTAATTAAGGTATTCAAAGAGCAGTATTAATGAAAAATAATTGATTTTAGTTTTAAGAAATACACATTTTCTATGTCTCATCACATGCATTTATGCCTGAAATAAGTAAAAATTAATAACTGTTGACGTTGTGTTAGTCATAATTTTAATATAACAAAAGGTAGTCATAAGCAATATGATAGATAGTAGTTTAATTTTGTTCTTAGTTTCCAAGAGCTTTTCTATTGCAGAGTTCTATTAAATCTGTGTACTAGTATCCAAACCCCTTGCTTTTCATCACCTTGCACCGTCTGGCCAGTTCACTAATTAACGCAACATATGGGATTTTTACTCGAGTTCCTTACAACACATGAACGTTGTGAGCTTTCGTCTAACAAGTACATCTTGTAGCACATTTTATTTTCTTACTTTTTCAATAAAATGCCACTTAAAATTTTTAGTTCTAAATGAATAGTTCACAATCAACTTCATATGGTTATAATCTTCTTTATACTTCTTAAATGTCAAGATAATTTCTTTAATATATTTTTTAAGATAATTACTTTAATATATTTTTTTTACCCTCTAGCACAATTTACTGTTGACATGTCATTACATATCTATTAAGACTACTAATTAAATTGGATAAACCAATAATATTTAATTTATGAATTAACCTGAGGAAGAGATTAAAAAACATATATATGGCGCATTAACAATTACTTCAAAAACTATTCAAAGGCAGTTTCTTAGAAAATGTACTGTTTGACTCAAAATTGAACTAATCTATTATTTGCTAATCTATTAAAAATTCATTTTGGTAGTAAAGACATTTAAATTTTGTATATACCGTATTTTGTTCCGTTGTTTCTTTTTACGTAATCAATTATATTATTATACCTTATTTGTAATTACTATTTAAATTGATATAAGAATTATCATCAATATAATTATAATGACCACCTATTACATTATGTCATACAATTCTCGTATTTAATCAAAATATATTGTTTACGCTATTAAGCTAGTTCATATCAAGTAATATTGCATTTTGTAATGCTTCAGAAACCAATTTTAACTTTTTGTCAATATATGTCAGCATTGATTTTTCTGTTAATTTAATCCATAAATCAAACACTCAATGATTCCACCGAAATTGGCATTTTTATCCTGCGTCCACCTAATTTTTTCATATAAAAATTACCATATATCTTATAACACACGGGTTGCGGGTTTGCCCTGCGGGTTACCTGGATTGAAAACGCTTAATACCCGAGACAGAGTATATTCTCCCTGGCCTCTCTCTCATCATATAAAAATTACTATTTATCTTATAACACACGGGTTGCGGGTTTGCCCTGCGGGTTACCTGGATTGAAAACGCTCGACACCCGAGACAGAGTATGTTCTCCCTGGCCTCTCCCTCATCATTCCTCAATGACGAATCGAGTCCGAGTGACAGACACGGCAATGGCGAATCACGAAGAAGAAACCAAACTCGAATGTTTTCTCCAATGGTTACAGGTGCCCCTGTCTTTCGTTCATTCTTTGGGCTCTCTTTCTTTGCTCAAATATATAAAAGCTACAGTCTTTTGACTACTTTTGTGGCGGGCATTCAGGTTAATGGAGTTGAACTTCGTAATTGCAAAATCAAGCGCTGTGATTCCAACAAAGGATTCGGTATTTTCTTTGCGAATGATGTTTTTTCTGACGGTAAGCTCGTTCATTTATTCGTGTACAACTTTCTGGGTTTTTAAGTGTCTATTGTTTCAGTATTTTAAGTCCCGCTAATAACATGGTTTTACATTTTGGCGGTGGAAATGATGCTTTGTGGGTTTTTGATTTGTTAGCTATGTTTTTCCTCTGTTTGGTAAATGTGTCTATCTGGGTTGGGAATTCTACTCGGGTTTAATTGTCCAATATTTCACATATAAAAAAAGGAAAATATAAAATATGAGCAGAATTACTTGTATGTACCTTTTGGATGTAAAAACGAATGAAGGATACAATCAGGAGTTTTCCTTTTCCCTCCAGTCTGGGGGAAGTTGTCTTTTTTTTTTCAAGCGACAATTCATTAGCCGTCAGCTACCCTTACAAGATGAGAAAACAGTTATTTATTTAATTTTGTGATTGGAAAATTTCAGGGGTTCTATTAGTGGTTCCACTCGATTTAGCGATAACCCCTATGAGAGTATTGCAAGATCCTCTTATTGGACCAGAATGTAGGGGAATGTTTGAAGAAGGGGAAGTGGATGACAGATTCTTGATGATCTTGTTCTTAACAGTAGAGCGCCTCCGTAAGAATTCTTCATGGAAGCCGTACGTATCTTGTGTTAACTTAAATTTTGGTGAACCCTTCACTTTTATGTGGCCAGAATTTAGTATGTGGTGAAATATCATATCAGGTACCTTGACATGCTTCCGAACACTTTTGGTAATCCGCTTTGGTTCAGCGATGACGAGCTTTCAGAGCTGAAGGGAACAACATTGTATCGAGCAACTGAATTGCAGGTATTGGATCTTTTGCTAAATTCCCACCTGTTAAATTGTGAAATATTACACTTTTATTTCTCAGAGCATTTAACTATATACCCTTTGTAGAATGAAAAAATGGGTGTTACAGCTAGAGATAATATAGCCTAGTATCCGTTTCGGAATCTCCATGAGTTGGCACCATTTCATTTTGTTTCAAGTTTTAAATGTCATTAATTCTTATGGCCGAGTAAATACTTCCTATGGAATATCTATAATGCTCTCCTACCATCAAGCTTTTTCCGCCAAGACCAGTTTCATGCATTGGTCTCTCTTACCATCAAGCTATTTCCTGAGCTAAGACCAGTTTTATGCATTGGTTTTGCGATTTCCATGCACGCGAAAGGCCAACGGTATTATCTGCTTTGGAAAAGAGTAGTTTATCTTTCATGCATTGGTCTTTTGGGAAGGCTTTTTTGAGGGTTAGTCTAATCAATTGGTGGCCTGGTATCAGCTCTGCAAACGTAAGAAGCTAGGCGGTTTGAGTATCGGCAACATGAGGACAAGAAACGAGGCTTTGTTGGCCAAATGGTTGTGGTGGTTCCCCTTAGAAAAGGACTCTCTTTGGCATAAGGTTATTGTTGGAAAGTATGGATTAAATCCAAACAATTGGGATGCAGGTGTGGCAGCTAGAGTTATGTACGGATGCCCGTGGAGATCTGTGCACTTGGTTGCAGAGGGCTATTTTTAGCAGGTTAAGTGGGAAGTGGGTTCCGGGGAGTTGGTGAGGTTTTGGCAGGATGTTTGGTGCGAGAGAGAAGCTTTGTGTGTTGAGTTTCCTGCACTTTTTAGGCTTTCTAGCAATCATAATCAGCCTATTGCGAATTTTGTTTGCAACAACGATCAGGGGTTTAGTCCTAATCAGTCGTAGAATTTTGGATTCCCAAGGAGTTTGACAGTTAAAGAGTCGAGGGAGGTGTCGGAGTTGATTTCTGTTCTGGAGGGAGTTGTCTTGCGGGAGGGCGTGCAAGATAGAAGGGTGTGGTGCAGAGATGAGAGTGGTTTGTTTTCAGTTAAGTCATTTTTTTCCTTCTTGAATTGAGAAAACCCAGGTACCTTGTAAAGTTCAAATCTTTTGTTGGCTTCTGGTTTTGGATAAGTTGAACACTAATGATTTGATGCAGCGTAGTAGTCCTTGTCACTCTACTTTTTCAAATTGGTGTGTATTATGCAAGGCAGATGGGGAGACAGCGAATCACATTTTTATTCATTGTTCATTCTCTTCTCGCTTCTGGAATTTGTTGTTCAAGGAATTCGGTCTCTTATTGGTCATGCCTAGCAACTGCAAGGAGTTGATTCATTGTTCTCTTCCAAATGGGTTCAGTTCTAGAGGCAGACATGTATGGAAGATAGCTATTTTGGCCATTTTTTGGGGATTTTGGCTAGAGAGAAATCGGAGGATTTTTAAAGATTCATTAGAAGATAGTTTAGCTTTATGGGACAAAATAAAACATTGGGTTTCTTTGTGGGTTTATAGTGATAAAGAGTTTGGCAATTTGATTTTGTTCGGATTTATCTAGGGGTTGGGCTCCTTTTTTTATAGCCTTTCTTCCGTTCTTGTGCAATCCTCTTCCTCTTGCTTTGTACCGTCATTTTTATAATAAATAAATTGTTTGTCTCTTGTTTCTAAAGAAAAGAGTAGTTTATCTTCATTTGCAGTATGTATGACCAAAGACAGATTTATCTTACAGAAGAAAAGTTTGCTGTCTTTATATGATGCTAAAGTGAAGAGTTTGGTGGAGAAACTTTTGACTCTTGATGGAGGTTCAGAAAGGTGTGTTTGAAGTGGATAATTATAATAATAACTGGCATTATTTTTTTATTTCTCTCCGTTCTCTATTATTATTTTTTTCTTCTCTTCTTTAACATGGAAAATATTATTTGGCATCTTAAACAGTTTGAATAAGTTTGAACGAGTAGAGGTTTGGTCTCTTCTCCGTTCTCTATTATTATTTTTTTCTTCTCTTCTTTGACATGGAAAAGATTATTTGGCATCTTAAACAGTTTGAATAAGTTTGAACGAGTAGAGGTTTGGTCTCTTCGCAAAATATTTACATATATAT
>CAMOHE010050785.1:0-11509 GCA_946598075.1 Artocarpus hirsutus | reverse complement strand
TTTTTTATTTCTCTCCGTTCTCTATTATTATTTTTTTCTTCTCTTCTTGAACATGGAAAAGATTATTTGGCATCTTAAACAGTTTGAATAAGTTTGAACAAGTAGAGGTTTGGTCTCTTCTCCGTTCTCTATTATTATTTTTTTCTTCTCTTCTTTGACATGGAAAAGATTATTTGGCATCTTAAACAGTTTGAATAAGTTTGAACGAGTAGAGGTTTGGTCTCTTCACAAAATATTTACATATATATATATATATTAAAGATTATGATAGGAACTCATCCCATACTGGGCCCATACCAATTGTCACAAACCCGTGGATAGAATCACCCCTAAAACCCTGCTTGTAGGGGGACGGAGCCCATAGGTTTATAAACGCCCATAGGTTTATAAACCTCCACCACCAACCAATCCCATAATTGGTCGATGTGGGATCATAACACATTACTATAATTTTGTGCCTTAAGTGAAAATTTAGTGTGGATCTCATGATGTTGGTAGGACTTTGTTTTCTCTAATTTTGCTTCCATACATGTGCATGTTTTGTATTTCTTTCCGTGTTTCCTTATTTTTGTTGCCTGTTAATAGTGAATTCTGAGGCATACTGCTTTGAAGAATAGAATTTTGAATTTTAAAATATGTGTTCTGATTTTTCTTGTTAGAGATTTAATCAGTGATTTCTAAATGCTGAATACATAGAACTTTTTGCTTCTTTGCAGTGAGGTGTGCTTTGAAGATTTCCTATGGTAGATATCCTCTTCCTAGTCTGTGTCCAATTCTAAAAGATTAAACCTCGGTCCTGGCTCATGCTCTGCTATTCCAATCCTACTAGGGCAAACTCTGTATTTTGGGCTCGCGCTTTAAACATTCCTCTTCCTCATTCTTATGTATTTCCACAAGTTGGAGCGGAAGACGGTAGCTCTTCAATTGAAAACAGTGCTGACTTTTCCACAAATGATACCATTGGTGAGTTTGTTAAAGGAATGGATAAGAAAAGAGATTCGTCTTTGTCCCAGACCGATTCTTCATGAAACAAGCCTTTAACACTTTTCTAAAAGGATGTTATTGAAACTAACATCAATGCTTTCTGCAGGACGCCAGGTGCATGAGGTTGACAGTCAAGTAAATGGAGAAACATCCACTTCAGCGGAAGGGGAGACTGTTTGGGTTGAGGGTCTTGCTCCTGGAATTGACTTTTGCAACCATGGTATCTGATATGACCCTTACAATCCTTTCCATGAAAAAGTCTACTTAATTCCTCTCTCTATAGGTTGACTATTTAGTTGCGGCTATTCACTGTTTTATGACTCATACTGACTAAACGCCTGAGCAATAATTCATAATAGCTTGAAAAGTAATTTTGGGATAGACATTTGAAGCTTGGCAAATGGATGGAGTTCAACTGGTTCTTAGTTTTGAAAATTATATGTAGTTTTCTTTCCATGGTGTTCATTATTAACACGCCAAAGAAATCATGGTCTTGTTTTGGTCTGCGACGTGTGGATTAACACTGTTTTAGATGTTGGTTCCCATATCCTCATTTCATGCCTTTTGGTCCATGCTCAATATAAAAGGCTTTGTTCCTTTGAAGAGACCTTGTACTTGGTATTCAAGTAACCTTTTGTAATAGTTTTGGCTTCTTTATTTTGTTTTCATGTCTAGATGCTTTGCTAGATTCTGATTTTATTATATTTGATTTACGTTCTGGCTGAAAACCTTGTTGTTCAGATTTAAAAGCAGCAGCAACTTGGGAAGTTGACAGAACTGGGTCAATTACTAGACTGCCTTTCTCTATGTATCTTCTGTCCGGTAGACTTTTCTTCAAAAGATATTTTTTTTTTTTCTTTTCAACTTTTGTGTTGATGCGTGATTGATCAATAGAAATGTTTACTAACTTCTATTACTACTTTTTTCCCCCTCCTCTTTTGCTTAGTTGATGGGATACCTGACTTGCCACAGCATTTTTTTTCTTTCTTTTTCTTGATTGAAAAGCTGGACAAAATTCCTTTCAGGTTGACAAAGAAATTACTATGAGTTATGGCAACAAGGGCAATGAGGTACTAGCCATTTTTCATTTAAAGGCCATTTTCAGTTAAGGGCTAACTGAAAGCGAAATTTCAAAATATTTTTCTCCTCTTTGGGCATTGAGAGATTCCTCCTTTAAGGGTTTTCCACTTTCTTTTATCATGCTAAGTTGGGAAGACACTGGTTTGTGGTGCAAGGGTGTTAGTTTTAACTTCTCTATTTCTTTCCATTCTTGCTTTTTGGTGGATCTCTGATACATCGTCTTTATATGTACTTATTTATACAATTGATAAAATTTTCTGAGTTTTTTTATTCAAATTTACTCTGCATTATCTCAACTATAGCAGTATAGCTTGTACTACTGGCTTTACCTTCCTCCTGCTAATATATATACCGTCTTCAAAAGTTCCCTTTGCTCTTATATGTGGTCCTTAATTTTTGGGTACTATGACAAAGCAGTTATTTATTTTCTATTTTTAAGTAGTATTTTGTTCGTGTATTATTTACCTATTATTATTTTCAGTCTGAGTTATTGGTCGTAAACTTCCTCGTCCGTTCTGTGGTTCCTTAATGCGCAATTCACCTACCTTTGTTGTAGATCAAGGACTTACCGATGTTCACTGTAATATGATTTTGATTTCTGACATCTACTATCTTCACTTTTTTTCCTTCTCTTCTCATTCCTCCTATTTTTTGGTGTTCTATGTAGAAACCACATATTTGGGTCGTTTATTATGTGCAAGATTGCTCTGAGGCAGATGAAGGCTTGTCGGTGACATCCATTTCCTTATATTTTGATGCAGGAACTGCTATATTTATATGGATTTGTCCTCGAAAATAATCCAGATGATTATCTCATGGTAATATTAATGCCTCTATGTATTAGAGTATAAAGTTCATGTACAAATTATTAGTCTTCTATCTGAGCTGATTGTATCTCAGATGTGGCAAGTGGTGTGTATTCCTATTCTGTTATTTAGCTCAAAAATTAGTTTTCGCTGATTATTTTTTAGGACAGATGAATAATAAATGGTATTGACCAACTATGCAGGTCCATTATCCAGTGGAAGCAATTCAGCATGTTCCTTTTTCTGATTTGAAAGCGCAGCTTCTTGAAGCACAGGTTAGCTCATTGCCTGTATTCTGCATTCCAGTATGCCACTTCATGTTATATTTAGAAGAAAATCACGACGTTTTCGATAACTTTTGGTGGATCAATGGAAGTTTTTCTTTCTTCTTTCTTTAGCCAAGCCTATCTTCCTGGGGAAAAAAATAAATATATAAATAAATCACAAGCCTGATTCTTTTTACAGAGAGCTGAAATTCGGTGTCTTTTACCTAGGAGTCTGCTGGATCATGGCTTTTTCCCACAACGCATTCAGAAAGATGGAGAAGATGATAAACACAAACGTGACCAAGTATGCAGCTACAGTTGGAGCGGCCAGCGCAAGATACCATCATATGTGAACAAATTGATTTTCCCGGAAAATTTTCTGAGTACCTTGAGGACCGTAGCCATGAAAGAAGATGAGGTTTTTAAGGTTTCAGCATTACTGGAAGAGGTAGTCTTTTTCCAGCTACTGTATTTGTATCGACAAACTTATCAAAATGGAATAACTTCTCATCTTTATGTCTCCCTGGAGTCTTTTAAGTTTTGTTGAATTTATTATGTTGCTTAAAGCTTGTTGGATCGGGAGAGGAGCGGCCACCGTCCGATACGGAAGTTCGAGCTGCGGTGTGGGAGGCGTGTGGGGATTCAGGAGCTCTGCAGTTGCTTGTTGATCTTCTCAACATCAGGTAATCTTGTTGCCTATTGTTCCACCATACTCGTATGAGTAAGACTCATCTTTTCATCTTTAACAATCCCATATCTCAATATTAAACTTGAATATGTGATCCATCAAAGGTAACATGGTTGGACAAAATCATGGAAAAGTATAATTACGTGTAATTCATTCATTAAGGTGGCGGAGCGATTTTTGATTTCTTATTTTTGATTTTTTTTTTTTCAGTTTAGTGGTTATAAACCATTTGTTTGTTGATGGCTTTCTGATGTGGGACCAAGATAGAAAGCAAGAATAGGGGTAGAAAGGAAGGAACCAAGTACCAAGATAGAGAAGAACTACAAGAGAGAAGAGGAGAAAAAAAAAAAGAGGATTCTAGAGGGAGAACAAGAACTCAAGAGGAGGAAAACCACTAATGTGGATGTTCATCCTTTAACCATTGTCTGAATTGAAATTGCATAGTACCATATTTGGATGCAAACTAAATAACAAAATAGGAATGCAAAACAAAACCGAACAAGGAACTTTGTCATAGGAAACTTACCCTAATTCCAAATTGACATAAAGTTTTAATCAAATAAAGAATAAGTTATTAAGAGTCATTAATGCTGATTGTCAACTCTTCCTAATGAAGCTCTCTCTTTACGCTAGGATAACGGAACTTGAAGAACATTCTGGCACAGAGTACTCTGACGCAGATTTACTAGAAAGGGCAGAGGTTTTGGAGAGTGCAGAGCAGTACATCAACGGGCAGAGCAAATCAAGGTGCACCATACTCGGCTTTTGATGATTTTTCTCTGCATGAATCCATGAATCAGTCTTTTAATTTTGAAGATACTAGAAGTATAAACCAAGCTGGTCGTAGCTTATCGTGGATGGTAAACGTTTCAAGTTCGAAAAGAAAAACATTGGCGATACAAACTAAAGTCTCAAAGAATAACTTGTGTTGCATAGGATAGGAGCTTGAACATGATTATATTTTGGTGCGCATACCCAGTTCATGTTGATACTCAGTTCTAGGCACTTCGATTAACTTTGTTACCCCCCTCGCTCCCTGTTTTTACACTGAAAGGAGTAACCTTAGTCTTCTCTACTCATCTACCGTGTCATCCAACGAAAAGTGTGTAAAAGGACTGATGGATAACCATTTAGTGAATTTTAGGAAAACTACTATTGATTAGCATAGAGACTTATAAAGGCTTTTGCAATTGGTCGAGGAACAATCATGAAATTAAACCTTCAACATTGTAGTAAAACTAAGGAATGTTGAGGGATGAGCGTCCAAAACGAATCTAATGTCCTTTTGCCCCAATAATCCAATTCACTCCTAATTGGATTTCTAGATCCAGTGATCTCGGTTTTGGAAATAAAACATCAGATAAATCCTACTAGACATCGTTTGGACTTTAGGGAATAGTTGTACAGTTTTTTACTTCAAATGTAGTGGTATAACGATTAAATATTTTAAACATCCATATAAATTAAAATAGATATATACTATATATGTGTATATTTCTATGTCGAATTTTTGTTAAACTAAAATAATAAAAAGTGTAATTATAAGTGCATAATATATCTGGACCGTTGGATTGGATTTTGGCAAAAACAAAAACCGAATACAATGCAATTTAATTATTAATTTTTCAATTCAATGAGGGTTGGATATCCAGCCCATTTTGCATTGGTTAATTTGCTCGCACTTGTGAACTTAAATTATTTTAGAAGACTCCTAATTTGGTATGTTTTTTTATTTGTTGGGTTCAGCGGAGACGCAAATAACACTACAGAAAGTTGCTTAATAAGCAGAAACACATGGTCAAGTATAGTGTACCGACGAGGCCAAAAACAACTCACCCGTCTGTTTTTGAAGGAAGCTGAACATGCCTTGGAATTAGCTCTTGGCGAAGGCAACTAAACTCTCTCCTTTTACTTTATTTTATTTTATTTTATTTTTTTTCCCGTTCACAGTAAAAAAGTATACAAAGGAAAGCTTGTGTACCATTTCTTCTTTCTCTTAGCTTTTGCTATTACTCCAAAATTTTGTTAAAATGGACCACATTTGGGAGATGATTTTTTATGCAGCATCAAAAGAAGTATGTCATGGATAGCACTGAATGTGATTATTTTTTAAGCTGTTATGACATCAGGTTATTCTAGTAATTATAATAATTACCACAAGTGTTAGTAATCACAAGAATTGCTTGTGATAAGTATCGACGTGACAATGCCACTAAACAATAGAGGATTGTTTATCTTTTTATATTCTGCATTCTGTTTTGTTCTTATTTAGAGTGTACCTGCATTTTAAAGTACAATTTCGGAGAAAAGCTGGAGCTGTAGCGCCATCTTTGTTAGGAAACACATATTAAAATTTAAGATTTAAGGATGTGAAAAGTTTCGTTTCATTTTAAAGTCATCACATTAGGCCACAATTACCCATAGGAAATATAAAATCTTGAACGAATATAAATCTCAAGGAACTTTCAAAAATATAAAAATATTATTGCATGATGGTATTCTTAACCCTTACTTCCATCACCTCTGTCTCTTCTCTGCCAACTCATCAATTAGGCTGAGGTGAGGGTATTTTACCTGGAGTACCTACAACACGAACAAAGATGAATAAGAAATTCACTCAGCAAGCACAAAATAACGTATTCTCACAAAATCATTTAAAATCAATAATGTTTGTCATTTTATGATCGGTCATAGTATTCTTCTTACATCCTGTGGCCCTTGTCCACTTATCGGATGCATGCGACCAAATAGGTAGTCAGGGTAGCTAGCTACTAGCATCGCTGATCCTTCATAACTCCTTTCGTTCCCATAAGACTTCATACCCTCCCTTAGGTCGGAGATTGGCATGAGAATTGCTAGGAGTTCATTTGGAAACATAGGCTCAAATCAATATGAACCTAAAACATATAACAATTTAAATTTTACGAGAGAAAATATTATAGTAAAGTTGGTTTGAACTAAAACTATTTTGTTTGAATCATGTTTCTTAACGGGCGCTAAATTTCTTATTTCCTTAACCTTCTGTTTACCATGTGTGAGTATGTAATATGAATATAACTTATAATGCATGGATTGGAATTTAGCAACAAACACAAATTTTAAACAAACATTTATCATATTTTGATTCTCACGTAGCAAACAAATTATGTACATAGCAAACATTCCTTAGAAGTGGTATTCCACAAATTGACCCATGTTTCTAAACATTAAATCATAATCGCAATATGTCATTAACAAAAAAAAAAAAAAAAAAAGAAGTAAATAAATGTGACCTTTCAAAAATGCGTTCTAGCAATTGATGTTAAAACTGCAGAAGAAAAGTGCCTGGGATGCCTCCAGATTTGTCAAATTTCAGGGTTTTGGGCTACACTGCATATGCTCATATTAATCAAGGGAAACTGGAGCCTAGAGCTCTCAAATATATCTTCATTGGTTACCCATAGGAAGTCAAAGGCTATAAACTGTGGTGTATTCAAAAGGGAGAACCCAGGACTTTCATACGTAGAGATGTGGTGTTCAGAGAGACAGAGATGTTTTATGACAAAAAGGAGAAGAATGTATTAAGGCCTCAACAACTGATGATGAAGTTCAGTTTGATGTGGAGCTCTCTGATAGAGTTGAGATAAAAGACCAAAGGGAAGGAGATGATGACACTTTGAGGCCATCAAGCTCAAGTCAGGATTATTCTTTGGCAACGGACAGGGTCCGAGGGGAGGTAAAACCTTCAAGCCGTTTTGGCTTTGCTAAGATGATTGCTTTTGCTCTCACTGCAGCTGATTACATTGATTCTGAGGAGCCATAAGTCCTATGGAGATGCAATGTCAAGGTGGAATTCAGAAAAAGGGAAAGAGGCAAGGCATGGGGAGATGGCATCACTTCATAAGAACCAGACTTGGGTTCTATTAGATAGACCCAAGGGACAAAAGGTGGCGGGAAGTAAATGGGTTTATAAATTCAAGGAAGGAATCCCTAGTGTTGAACAGCCTAGGTACAAAGCTAGGCTCATTGCCAAAGGATTTACACAACAAGAAGGGGTTGACTATAACGAAGTTTTTTTCACCAGTGATAAATCACAGTTCCATAAGGATGCTTTTGTCTATAATAGCTAAGGAAGATATGGAATTGGAGCAGTCAGATATCAAAACTACATTCCTACATGGAGAGCTAGATGAGAAGATTGTGAAGGCTTAACCTGAAGGTTTTCTGGAAAATGATAATTGTGTGTATAGCAAGATCATGGGTAGTGGAGCTGTTGTTTACTTGTTATTCTACGTAGATGACATGCTTGAGACAGGAAAGCACAGATCCGAGATAGATAAAATAAAGGAGAGTTTGAGATGAAAGACATGGGAGCAGTTAGTAAGATATTGGGAACGGAAATTAACATAAATAGGCAGTCGGGTTTTTTGTTTGTATCTCAGAAAGGATATGTTGAGAAGATATTGAAAGTTGTCAACCGAGGATTCTCCTAAGTGTTAAGGTTTGGTGCCTTAAAAGCTGTGATATTGTACATTTTGATGATAAATAAATAAGGTGACATTTATAATTATTTTGGTTATGTGTTATGAATATATTTATAAACATCAAGAAAATTTCATGATTGTTTATGTGACTATAAATTTAGCATATGAGTGTTATATGCTTAGGGACAAAATTTATAGATAATAATCTAAAAAGTCCGTAATAATTAATTAAAGTTTGTGATCTTTAATTAAACATTACAAGTACGGTCCAATCTCATTTAGAATGAAATAGTCATTATCCGGACTATTAATGTAGAGACATTGGATTGGAAGTACTTTATATGATGAGATTATATAGGACTAGACCAGATAAATTATGAATCTCTAATAATCATCCGTTACAAATAGAATATTCAAATTTATCACTATGATGATAATATATTTGACAGTTTTAATCCTGAGTACTTATTAGACTCCTATTTATGACATTATGTTTTTTGACTTGCATGGTAAGATTTGTGTAAGTATAGATCATAACTTAGCATCTTGAAAATATAATGTAATAAGTGGCTGGGAATAATATTATACAGATATAGAATCCATTCCTTCTCTATGGAAGTTAGAAAAATAGTTCTCTTGAGTGATAATTCAATGTTTGAACAGTAGAGCGCTCGTTCATAATAAGATTATGAATTAACTGTTTATTAGAGATTTATTGGAACTCAAGGATAAAGATATAATAAGAGAGGTAAACGGAAATTGAACCTGGCTCTTATTATGAACTATTTATGGAGGACTGACTTATATGCAATGATTATATCAATGGACAACTCGTTAATTTTCTTTGAGTAATTTTACTATAACCTCAAGAGTTCAGTTTCAGGTTTTTAGTGGAGTAATACTGAAACTAATAAATTTGACACATTAATTAAAGAGTTTGATTAATTGTCAAATTTATTGGAGTTTGGGTTATAGGTCCATAGGTCCTCAATACCACCTCTTAACACTATATTGGATTTATGCATAGAATGAATTATAGATATTTAGTTTAGAATTATTGAATTCTGAATTAATTATTTTACACTTGAATTATAAATGTAACACAGAAAAATGTTCTCTGTAATACATAATGTAATGTGATAAATGTTGTCACATTTTTACTGAGCATTAGTTAATTAATTAATTGATTATATTTAAAATCTATTCTTAAATAAATAAGATTTATTTTTGAATGTTAATATATATATATATATATATATTAGATTTGATTATATATTAATATATATATATAGATACGTAAACAATGTTTACGTTTTTTAAATATAGTTACTTTTATATATATATATATGGAAAAAAAAAAAAGGAAACGTCGTTTTACTTTTTCTATATATATATATATATATATATATATTTGTTGAATCACGTTTGTTTCTCGACAAGTTAAAAAAAAAAAGAAAAACGTTAAAAGTTTACGTTTCACGTAAACAAGGTTTTTAATATATATATATATATATATATATATATAGAAAGAATCACCTACGTGATTCATTCGAAAAAAAAAAAAGAGGAAGAAGAGAAAAAGAAGGAAAGGGAAAGTTAAAAGGAAAGTTAAAAGGATACAACCCTGAAAAATATATTCTTTCCCCATATGTTTGATATGGTGATTATTTTCATATTGAAAAGTCAATTGAAAAAATAACAAATTGCTCAGATATAAATAGGGAGAGATAACAGTTATCTCAAGAGTTTTTTCATTCACATAACTTTTGCAGAATACTCAGAGAAAAAAACTGAGAGTTTTTCTTTGGAAAAAAAGGTCTGCTATCTCATGTGTTGAGTATATAGTAGATTCAAAAAAGTGTGAGGAAAATTCATTCTTGTAGTTTGACGCCCACTCGTCTTTCCATTAGTGTGGAGGCTTGGATTAGAAGATCGTGGTGTCAAAGAGGAAAGCTAGGATACCCTGATAGTCTTTAAAAGGTTTGTAAAATTCCTAAAGCTTTCTTTTATTAATTAAAATTATATATCTATTCCCGATGAGCAAAGTTTTTAGAAAATTTTTGTTTGTCAATGATCCGCCTCTTCCGCTGGGTTTCAAATTTTTATTCCAACAAATGGCATCAGAGCAAGGTTATAGCATATATAATTTTAATTTAACATGATTTTATTTTGATAATATCATTTTTTTTATGCATGTTTGTGGGCACTTTGTATCTATGTTATTTTCATTCATGTGATGAATGGTTGTTTATTGAATGGATTTTTGGTCGTTAATTATATGGTCCTTTTAGATTGATAATTTTGTTTTCAGTTTGATTAGATCAAATCTGTGAAAGCCTATAAGGGGGCATAGGCTTTTTGTAATTTATCATTATTATTATTATTTATTTTTTTCTCCTCTCCTTCACCTGCTATACGTGGAGCGACGAAGAAAAAGAAGTTCATTGGATTTTTTGGCCCAGTTGAGAACTTTGGGCTTATCAAATCTCAAAGGTAACCCAGCAATTGTTGCACAATAAACCAGTTGATGAAGACTATAACAATTGGAGCAAGGAATTATGTATAACTTACAAGAAGACCTATTGTAATTTTAATTTTATTTTATTTTATTTTTCTCTTATATTTTATGGGTTGTAATTTTAATTATCCAAAGGACCCGGTCAAAAATCCACTGTTTATTTTCATGCTTTATTTTCATGAGATGATTATGATAACATCTTCATGCATTATAACATGTCATTTAGGAAAGTGCCCACTTATAGTTGTTGTAACATGACATGCATACACATGCATATTATTTTTTTTATAAAGGTGTTTATAAAATGAGTTAATATGTGTTAGAATTAATTTAATGAGATTAAATTAATAGGGTTGATTTTATAATTTTAATTTATTAATTAACCGAATAATGTGAATTTAGTTTTAATAGTTAAAACTTGGTAAAATTCACATTAGTTTTAAGTTATCTAATTTTTAAATTGTTTAATGATTGGATAACTTTAACAATTCATAATAAATTTAGTTTTTTAGAAAATCTAGTAATTTATTTAAGTATAAGTGGAATGAGATTCTATTAACACATAATATAACTTAGTAATTAAAAATTGTTTTTATTTACTAGAGTTATGAAACATATGATGCTTTATAAGATAAAACAAATCTTTTAAAATAATGAGTGGGAGAAGGTAATATGACAATATAATCTGCGGTCTCCACTATTAG
>CAMOHE010050784.1:0-74278 GCA_946598075.1 Artocarpus hirsutus | reverse complement strand
ATCAGTTTTAGGTCAAAGTGGGCTTGAACATGCTAGCCCCCTGGCTTCTGGAGGAATATTCTCAAACGGAGGTGCCGATGTGAACGGACGGGCATCACGGTTCCAATCAGAAGTACGGATACTAACCATTAACATAACCTTATTTTCCGTCTAATTTTACTGTATTTTAGAAGTATTCCTGACACGATCTTTTACATTTCATTCTAACTATTAACATTTGTTTGAGTGCTTGCAATTGACTGACAGGTAGGCTGAAGCTAACATCAACAAGCAATGAATAATAGATCTTAGATGGTTCTGTATTCTTCCTTATCTTGTTGTAAAGATGAATATCTTACATGATGTTTCGATATCTTACTTCTGACATAAGACTGCAAGTCCTGCTACAGTGGAAGCCTGACTCAGAATACTGAAAGGGATTGCCCAACCAATAAATAGTCTTGAGATAGTTGGTGTTCCCTTGTTGTTGTGAATAGTACTACTAACCCCGTTTGAGAGAGTTGGGGTCTGCTAGAAGTTATTATTACTCTTTCTTTTTTTTTTTTTCACAAGAAAATTTAATTAATGTGCTGGTTACTCAGATATTGGTTGTTTTTTAACCCAAAAAAAAAAGAGTAGATAGAGTGAAAAATGATAATGGAATGAAAGTTGAGACTGCTTGCGATGACAAATAAGATGAGCATCTTGGTTTGAGCACTTATTCCAGATATAAAAGCTCGCAGCAATAGTGCTTTAGGACTACAGAAAATACAATTTGTTTCTTTTGTAGCTGCTAAGATGCATTTCGTTCATTCATTATTGTTTTCTCCTTTAGTGTCTTTCATATTTGAAAGACCTGTTCCATAATATATCCTGCTAAACTCTTTTGCACTAGCTCATTTAAGGAAATTGGCTTTTATCATAATGTTCAGATATCGAGTTTATTACAGCCCTCATCAACACAAAACTGGCTGAGCCCTCAAGGTTGCCCATCGGGTCTAATTGCTAAGCGAACTATCAGAGTGGACATCCCGGTTGATAAATACCCTAATGTACTTATTGATTTATGTCCTCTTTTTTCCCTTAGGACACTTTTCTTGATTCAAGGTCTGACATTGGTTTGTGCTTGCAGTATAACTTTGTTGGGCGTCTTCTAGGCCCAAGAGGAAACTCTCTTAAGAGAGTGGAAGCAACCACCGAGTGCCGTGTTCTGATCAGAGGTCGTGGTTCCATAAAGGATCTAGCTAGGGTAATTATAAGGCTGTTTTTTTATTATTATTTTTATAATGATTTGCCAATCCCGATCGTCTTAACTATTCTTACTCTGCATATCTTGTGCTAGGGTAATTATAAGGCTGTTTTCTTATTATTATTTTTATAACGATTTGCCAATCCCGATTGTTTTAACTATTCTTACTCTGCATATCTTGTGCTATATGTAAATGGATCTCTAGTCATCTTGTGTCATACATCTGATTTCTTTGATTTTCTTGTCTTACAGGAAGAAATGATGAGGGGAAAGCCAGGGTATGAGCACTTGAATGAACCTCTTCATATTCTAGTTGAGGCAGAGCTACCAGTTGAAATAGTTGATGCTCGTTTAATGCAAGCACGTGAGATACTTGAAGATTTACTCAAGCCAATGGTACGTTTTCTATTTTCGTGCTACAAATTCCGTTACCTCCCTACTTTCTTCTACGTTGTGTCTTTGATGATGGTAATTTTTCGATTCTATTGTTAGGACGAATCCCATGATTTCTATAAGAAACAGCAGCTCCGGGAGTTAGCAATGCTGAATGGAACTCTTCGCGAGGAGGGTTCTCCGATGTCTGGCTCCGTTTCTCCCTACCACAACAATCTTGGCATGAAGAGGGCCAAGACCAGGGGGTAATGGATTTCATTCCGGAAGGCTCTTGCAGCTTGTGTGTGAAATTTGAGCGAGTATGAAAACAGCGGTTCCCATGCCACAGGTATTGCTGTGTCGGACAAACGCCTCCAACTGCCATTGGGGCACTGGCACAACCATTGTGTGCGTGCCGGTTCTAAGTTCTAACTTGTTTCTATATGAAGTGTGTTTATTCTATTCGGAGGAAATTTAGTGACCGTATGAAATTAGTAAAAGAAACGCTCAAGTTTGGAGGATTTGCTTTTATTTTTATTTTTTTCTATGTCGAATAGTCGGTTTGGTTAGAGCGGTCTTCCTCGAGAGGCTGCAAAATGTTAGGGTTATTATTTATAAGATTTGCGGTGACAGTTTTGTTACAATGATGGGGGTTTTAGTGAAGTTATGGCTTTTGCTTGTATATGAGTATCTACTACCCTATTTGCTTGTTGGTTGTCTGGGAATCATCAATCATGGCGTGTTTTTGTACTACTCAGCACTATAGGTTATAGAACATTGGTTTATTGTTATTCTTTGTTATCTTCATGCAAAGTTTTGTTAGAAGATCCATTTGTCCGTCGACTGAAATCCAAAACCAAAACTTTATTCAATGGGTTAATGATGTGAGATATCAAAGATTTAGAGGGATGCGACATGCAAAGTCTGTCTGTCTTGTGATCTCGGCTCATAAATTTATTGTTGTGTATGTAGCTATTAAACCTATAAAAGCTTACGTTTTAACGTAGTCGCAGAATCAATAAATTAAGAGTCTTGATTCTTTTCGAATAAGCTAGCTTAACACAATTGATGTATGATGTTCAGATATGACCAATTTGTTGCTGAATTTCAATGATAAACTGTTTTGCCGGTTCATAAGCATGAAAAGGGAAGAAAAAGCAGAAAACTAAAAAAATAAAAAAAGGTTCAACTTTGTTGCATTGAAGCCCTACAGAGAGACATTGAAACCCCACAGCTCATTACGCAACATTGAAAAAAAGAGGGTCCGATTCCAAACTATGGAGCTGAGAGAGTTTCATAATATTTACAAAGGAAATATGGGAGGGACACAATTAGGCAACTTTACACATCTGTTGATAAGATTAAGTGGTCCTTTATTAACAAAAGCAGGTCAAAATAAAAAAAAAAGAGATAAAAAGTTTTTCTGGTAAGCTTACCTACAAAGCAATAATAGCATACCAATGGAAAAGGATAAAAGAGATTTGTGTTTACTCCATTAGTTGTTCTTCTTCTTCCTCCTCAACCTCATCAATTCCGACCCAACGAGTAAACGCGAAAAGAAACTCCTTGACGTTCACCATCCCATTTTTATCCCAGTCCATTTCTTCTGCAATATTCAGGGAAAAAAAAAAAAGTTTTATCAACATCATCATTTCGCCAGTTTTCTTATAGAATACAAAAGGATGATGTATCAATAAGTGCGTGCCAATTAACGAGAAATGTCACGTGATAAAAAGTAATATAACTAGGTCTCACTTGGTCATGTAGTAGTATTAATATACTATCATTTATGTGGTGTTTGCATTACTCACAAAAATGATGAATATATAGTATCAAAATTGAAAAAGAGCTGACCAAATCTTTTCATGGCTATCCTCCCAGAAGAGCGTTCCCCAATTTCATTGATGGCCTCAACCATTTCATTCCTGCTCACATAGCCATCCTTGTTCTTGTCCAAGAATACAAATGCGTCCACCAATGTCTCGAATGTCGTCTCCAAATTCGGCTTCGCAAGTTTCAATTTCTAGAGCAAGTCAAGAAGATAACAAAACCAGAAAGAAAAAGACTGAAAAATAAAAACATTTTTTTTCTTCCTTGATGTTATATTGAGACTAACTCTAACCGAGACTTAACAAGAAGAACGAACAGCCTTACATCCGAGTCCCCACCAAATAAACGAAGGCCACTAGATATGATAAGAGCAATAAAGCTAAGATAAGATTAGATATAGTGAGTGACACAAAAATAAGTAGTGTATATGTTTCGGATACAGTGTGAAGTGGAGTCTGATCGTCCTTGAGAAGATAGACAAGGCAAAGAAGAACAATGAACTCATTGAACTTTATTGCCATATCCTCATTAATATCACAAGCATTAAAGAAGTCACTGATCTCCTCTTCTGTGAAAGAAATTTCAAGCTTATGGAAACAATTTTTCATCTCTAATTGATCAATTGCACCATTTGAATCCTCATCTGTTATGTTATCAGGAAAAATATGAGAGAGACACCACATGAAAAAGTTCATAGTTATTGTTGTTACACACACAAAAACAAAAAAAAAAACAAAAAGGACTCACCAAATTGCTCAAAAATAGCCTTGCATTTTCTTAAGCTCTCATCAATCTTTGGGAACTTCAAGATTATGCTGTTGAATGATTTCATGGAGGTTCCTTGAATTGCTCTTCTCTTCATGGCTTCTACAATTTTGGCCTCAAGCTTTGTTTCTGGTATGCTAATCTTCTTGGGTGGTTTAGACTTTCCCACTGTATTCCCCATTTCCACTTGAAGAACACCAAAATGGGATCTTTTTTTTTTTTTTTTTCCCTTAACTTGTAATTATGCTGCCAAACCATAAGGACAAAATAAACATTTTAGGTGAAGTACAAACAAATTATACACTACAATTATGAAAGAGAATGCTTAAAGAATTGAAGCAGAATTAAGCTTGATTCTTATTGTCTCTATGGCCAATCTCATTTTAGATTAGGTGATATTCATTCACCAGATAGAATCACTCATCCATATCATTGTTTCGTAAAATCCAATATAATCCAATGTTTGACCTTATAAAACATTGATTTATTTCATTTCACTTTTTTGATCTCATATTAACCTCAAAAGAAATATATTAAAATTCTACATACTATATCTAGATAAAATCATCACTTTCCACTGATACATGTTTGGTCATAAAAGGCGTTAATTAGCAAAAAATTTATTTATTTTTTCCTTTTTTTATCCCTTTATATTCCTTAGATTCTAAATGCAGAAGCTATTATTGGAGAAAATTCCTTGCTTCCTTTTAAACCAACAACTTAGCTTTCAGATAAAGTGGAGAAAAGGAAAAGTGAAAAAGAAAGGAATAAAAGCATATAAATCAATAAAAGATACATAATTAATGAAGGACACACCAGAATTTTGCAAACCCTGCAGGCCTTTTCTTTGTCTGAACAAGACAGGAAGAACAACAAAGCTTCTCCTAATAAGCTTGAAGAAGATCACAAACCAACTTGAAAAGTCAAAACCAGCCTTCAGTTCCACAAAGAGATCATGAAGAAAAAAGAAACATTAAAAGAGTATTAAAGAAAAAGTGGCGTCAGATTGAGAAGAAAAGTAAGATTACAAGGTGATAAGAAAGAAGAGAGAAAGAAAGAATATAATAAGAGATTTATGTTTTGTGTTTGTCGCGCAGTTTGGGGTTGGCTTTGGATTTTAAACCAATCTTTGTGCTCCACCCACCACGTATTGTCATTTTCTCTTTTCTCTCTTTTTTTTAGAAAAAACAAAAAATCTTTTCTAACAGGGAAACCAGAAGGAAAAGGAAAAGGAAAAGAAGGATCAAAGAAACTGATATTGAACCAAATTAGCCAATTCAAAACAATCAAATAATAAGAAAAATGGTCTTCCGTGATATCAGATCATAACTAAAAGAGCCTCAAAAAATATGCATATTTGATGATCCAAAACATTATATTATTAATGAGATATTTTTTTGAGGTCTTGAAAAAAATTAACAAATTAATTCAAAAAATACGATTATTACAAAATTTAAATAAGGGAAAAAATAATAAAAACTAGAAGAGCTGATGAACAATTCAAAACAACCAAATTAAAAAACAAAGAAAGAAAAGTAAACAAAGTTTGATGGAGAAGTGGTGGGAGCGCACTTTCTACAATCTACATGTTAGGACAATAAATAAAAAAAAAAAAAGAAAAAGTCAAATGAAGGAGATTGTTACTTATACAAAGCAAGAAAATATGCCAAAGACACTGGTCAAATTTCAAGGTGAACTAGGTCTGATGCCAAAGAAAGAAACTCAGATAAATGACAGATTTAAAAAATATAATAAGACAAGTAGAAAACCAAGTCGTAACAATGGACAAAAAGAGGGGGGAAGTGGCACTTTTTTTTTTCCTTTTTTTAATGTGGTTGCTTCATGGTTATTTCTTGCTCATCTTTACGAGTCACAATGAAATACTGCTGGCTTTGATAGGATTAAATATTATAAATTGTCGATCAAAGAGTAATATATTATTGTTTCAAAGCTTATCCATTTTTGCTTATCTAAACTCTAAATTAATAAAAACTTATATGATGCATATCCCAACTGTACAAATTATTAATTCTTCATTGACAAATTACACCCAACTTTTTTGGTTCTTAATCATTTTTATTTTTTTGGCTCTAATATATAATTTTTTAGAAATATATACAGAGATAAACAACAATGTAAAGTAACAGAATAGTAGAAGGAATATTATTATGAAATTAGAAATAAAATATTACAATAGAATTCTCAACCTTCAAACTGAATTGGCACATGTAGCTCACGCTAATAATAGTCAAGGCACTCTAGTTGTGCACGAGGATTTCGTCTTTGCACACTCAAAACTTGAACAACGTCTTCCTCTATCACCAAAACAATGACTCGTCAAAAACAACTCAAACCAAAACAATGACTCGTCAAAAACAACTCAAAAAGAAAAACAACGACTCACCAAAACCAACTCAAAAATAAAGACTCGAGAAAAAAGAGAACTCGAGAAAAAAGAGAACAAAAACTCGAAAACGAAACTATGTGTTATTTTTGTGTTTAATTTTTTATGTGTCTAGATGTGGAGAAAGTCCCTAGTACTTATACAAATCAGGAGATATCAAACTTCTATGCCTAACCAATATGGGACTTTTCTAGTACTTATACATGTCAAGGGATGTCAAGTTTTAATGCCTAACCAATGTGGGACCCCACATTTAAGCCTTTTTTTCAACAAATTCAAATGTCAATGGACACATTTTGAGCGTCAATTTCTCATTCACCCTATTACCATTTTGAGCATATAAGTATATGATTTTGATCTTCTCGCGACGGAGAACGTAAATCCGCCAAGACTTATCACTTTTATAAAGTGGGTCCCACTCAAAATTATGCCTCAAAATGGCTCCTCAAAATGGTTATTAACCATTTTTTCTGCCCCCACATGAATGAAATTGATTAACGACAAGAGAAAACAAAAACACTACATGGTGATAGAGTTCTACGGTTAATACCTGCATAGGATAGGTAGGTTTTAACCCTTGAACATTCCCTTGTGAAAGTATGCTTACTTTACTGGCTGACTAGTAGACGCGATGTCCTTAAACTGTTCTACCGTTTGTGTAAACGATAACATACCTCACACAGGTATTTTCCTGACACAGTTTCAGTTCTCATGGTTATGTTCATTTTGGCTATTAACATCTCCCTGGTTCTGCAAGAGTTTCTAAAGAATTGAGCCCTAGCAATTCTCCTTTGAAGCGACCTCACTTCTCTCTCACATAGGTGATATCTTACTTTAAGAGTAACGCACACTACTCCGCTTGAATTCCCATCATATTCGATGCATAAGAATCATTAAAAGCAAACTGCTAACCTTTTCCTATGGGAATCACCGTTTTTATTATAGGAATAGGTTGGGGTAACCCCTACAGTGATCCTACTCGGTCTATTTAGTTTAGTTATCCCATTGAACCTAGATCTTTGGATCTTCAATCAACAAAGTTGGGTTTCCACTGTTTCGACCTATTCTTTTATGGGCTTTAGTCTCATTCCTCTTGATGTTTTCTCAACTTGATCTCTATTCAGTCCTTTAGTTAACGGATCCGCAATATTCTTTTTAGACCTTACATAGTCTATTGTCATGACTTCAGTCGACATCAATTGTCTAACGGTATTATGTCAACGACGTATATGTCTTGACTTACCGTTGTACATCACATTGTGTGCCCTACCAATAGTAGATTGATTATCACAATATATACATATTGCAGGCACATGTTTAGGCCATTCAAGAATATTCTCCAAGAAATGCCTTAGCCATTCAGCCTCTTCACCACTTTTATCTAAGGCTGTAAATTTAGATTCCATAGTGGATTTGGTTATTACCGTCTGCTTTGAGGACTTCCATGAAACTATTGCGCCTCCCAAAGTAAATACATATCCACTTGTAGCTTTAGAATCCTTTATATTAGATATCCAACTTGCGTCAAAATACCCTTCAAGAAAGTAGGATATCTTGTATAATGTAGCCCATGATCACGAGTATATCATAAGTATCTGAATACTCTAACAATTGCTTTCTAGTGGTCATTTCCTGGATTACTCGTGAATCTACTTAGACTACTAATAGCATAGGCAATATCTGGTCTTGTACAACTCATTAAGTACATTAAACTGCCTATCACTCTAGCATATTCCACTTGGGACATATTTTCTCCTCTATTTGTGGACAGATGTTGACTAATATCAATTAGTGTTCTTGCCACGCCAGTGTCATTTTTACTAAATTTGTCAAGTATCTTGTCCACATAGTGTGACTAACTCAAAATGAGTTCATCAGGCAACCTTTTGATTTTGATTCCTAAAATCATATCAGCAGGTCCTGTGTTTTTTATGTCAAACCTAGAGTTCAATATATCTTTGGTAGATTTGATCATCCAATCATTGCTACCCATGATTAGCATGCCATCTCTATACAAACAAAGAATGACATATCCATCGTTTATACTTTTGGCATAAACACATTTGTCACGCTCATTAATTTTGAAACCATTTGACATCATTACGCTGTCAAATTTCTCATGCCATTGCTTTGGTGCTTGTTTAAGCCTGTACAAGGACTTCACCAATTTGTAGACTTTCTTTTCTTATCTTGAGCAATAAAACCTGTAGGTTGTTCCATATATATTTCCTCTTCAAGATCTCCATTAAGAAAAGCAGTCTTTACATCCATCTAATGCACTTCAAGATTTCGCAAAGCAGCAATCGCCAAAATCATTCTAATGGAGGTTATTCTTGTCATGGGAGAATAAGTATCAAAATAATCAAGGCCTTCCTTTTGTCTATAATTTTTTATAACAAGTCTAGTCTTATACTTGTCAATTATTCCATCTGCTTTCATTTTTCGTTTGAAAATCCACTTAGGACCTAGCGGGTTACTTCTTGGAGGAAGGTCTACTACTTCCCAATTATAATTTTGTATGATGGAATCAATTTCACTCTTTATAGCTTCTTTCCATAAAGGACCCTCAGATGAGATTACAACTTTATGAAAGTTTGAGGTTCAGCCTCTAACATATAGGTTAGAAAATCTGGTCCAAATGACTTTTTCGTCCTTGCTTTTTTGCTACGTCTAGGTTTTTCTCTTCTTTTTCAGTTTCAACTTCTAGTTGATCCTGACTATTTTCTTTAATAGTCTCAATCGTTCGTTTAGATGAACTTGGACCATCCTTTTTAGATTTACAAGGAAATACATGTTCAAAAAATGATGCATTCCTAGATTTCATTATTGTGTTCTTATGAATTTTAGGGTTTTTAGATTCATACACGAGGAACCGATAAGCACAACTGTTGTAGGCATAACCAATAAAGATGCAATCAACCATTTTAGGGCCTATTCTTTTTTTCTTTTTTTTTTTTTGTCTAGGTACTATTACATTTGCAAGACACCCCTACACTCTCAAGTATTTATAGGAAGACTTTCTACCTTTCCACAATTCATAAGGGGTCTTCTCTTCTTTCTTTTGGGGTACCTTATTTAAAAGGTAATTAACTGACAAAATGGTTTCCCCCCACATGTTCTGTGATAATCCAGAACTTATCAGCATCTCATTATATCCTTTAAGGTACAATTTTTGCGTTCAGTCACACCATTTGATTGAGGTGAATAGGGTGGCATAACCTCGTGAATAATACAATGTTGTGCACAAAATTTACTAAATGGTTTAACATATTCACCACCACGGTCACTTCTTATAATCTTAAGTTTCTTATTAAGTTGGTTTTGAACTTCTTGCTTATAGAGAGCAAACTTCTCCATAATCTTATCTTTGCTCCTAAGTAAATATATATAGCAATATTTTGTGCTATCATCTATGAAAGTAACAAAATATTTGTTCCCACCTCTAGTTTGAACAAATTTTAAGTCACAAATATCGCTATGTATCAAATCAAGTAGCTCAGTATTTCTCTCAATTGTTTGGAACGAAGATCTCGCTAGTTTTGCCTCTACATATATTTCACATTTGTGTTTGGGATTAATATCAAATGTGGGTATGTGATCCAAGTTAATTAATCTATGCAAAGTATTATAATTAATATGACCTAGTCTACCATGCCATAAATTAGAAGACTTAAGCATATAAACGGAAGACTTTTATTTTTATTAATGGAATTGGGCCTAACAACTATTACATTCATTTTCCACATTCCATTTTTCACATGTCCCTTTCCTACATTCACCCCATGTTTAGACAAAACTATTTTATCAGCTTCAAAAACCATCTTGAAGCCATGTGAACTTAACAGAGTTCCCAAAATGAGAATTTTCCAGATATCAGACACATATAACACATTTTGTACCTTGACTTCCTTGCCTGATGTCATTTTTAGAAATACCATCCCTTGGCCCTTGATATTAGATGTGGCCGAATTGCCTATATACAGCTTCTTCCTAGAATCTGACAACATGAGTTCAGCAAAGGCAGCTTTATCACAGCAAACATGGCGTGTGGCCCCAGTGTCTAGCCACCACTCCTTCGGGTTGGAGTCCACCATGTTGACTTCAGAGACCACAGTAGAAAGACTGATGTCTGACACTTCTTATGCGAAAGTGTCCACCACATTGGCCTCTTTCTTCTTGTTCCTCTTTGGCAACCTACAATCTGCCGACTTGTGACCCACCTTGTCACAGTTGAAACACTTTTCTTGGAATTTTTGCTTCTTTGAAATTCCACCCTTAGGTCCAAGCTTGGACCCCGACTTGTTCTTCTTGTTCTTGGAGCTTTTATCATACCCCACCACATTTGCTTTGGCAACAGACTTGCTAGAGAGCTTTTTCTCATATCCACGATTGTCTTCCTCAATACAAAGTCGAACAATGAGATCTTCAATGCTCATCTCCTTACGCTTGTGCTTCAGATAGTTCTTGAAGTCATCCCACGCAAGGGCCAGCATCTCTATAATTACAGCTACCTAGAAAGACTCACTGGTTACCATTCCTTCTACATGAATTTCATGAATGAGTAATTGCAGTTCTTGAACTTGACTAATTATAGTCTTAGAATCCACCATTCTATAGTTCATGAATCGTCTAACTATGAACTTTTTAGCATCAGAATCTTTTGTTTTGTATTTATGGTCCAAAGATTCCCATACTTCTTTGGTCGTTTTCTTCAGACTATACACATTATAAAGTGTATCAGTCAAGCCATTCAGAATATAATTCTTGCACAAACAGTCAGAATGCTTCCACGCTTCAACAGCAAGCAAAGTCTGAGCATCTGCTTCATCCTCTCTAACAGTAGGAGGATTCTTTTTAAAGAATCTCGCAAGATACAGTGTTGTCAAATAGAACAACATCTTTTGTTGCCAAGTCTTGAAATTCAGACCACTAAATTTCTCAGGTTTCTCATTTTGGTTCATAGGAACTGAGTAGGCTACGTCGAGGTCGAGACATGAACTCAAGGAGACGGCATCGGTGTCTCAGAAATGCTCCCAGTTGGAATATTCTCAATTGGAACAACGTTCATGTTATCAGTCATTTCTAAAAATACCAGAATCAAAGTCTTAGAATTTATACCTAAGATAAATTCACCCTTTTTTTTAAATATAAGATGTTTATAGTATAAAGACGAATAAAAAACATTGGAACCATTAAGTATATAATTAAAGCATATATAATTTACAATACTAGTATATAAAAATGTTAAAAAAAATGTTTAAAAACGTAACCTTAATGTATATAGCCTTAAGTTATACTGTTGAAATAAACAAACATAAACGTAAAAAAAAATGTAACAAAGGTAATCGTAAGTATAACAAAAAAAAGCAAGACCATAAAACACGTAATTAGCAAGAACAAACTGGCAAAATGTATCCTGTTGTAGCATAAACATAATCTGATTATATATAGCATAAAACGTACACAGGAATCAATCTGTAAACAAATACTGCAAAACTATAAAAACATAAACTTATAACATAAGCTTATATATGTAACCAAAACAAACAATTTTTTTTTAATGTTATAGACGTTAACCAATAATATAAAAAAATTAGAATAGTAAAATCAAAGTAGAAGTCAAAATTTCTTTCCAAATCCAATGAACCTGTTCGTCTTCAAACGAAAGCTAGAATCTGTTTTAAGATTGTTAGAAATATATACAGAGATAAACAACAAACAGATGCAATGTAAAGGAACAGAAAATAGTAGAAGGAATATTATTATGAAATTAGGAATAAAATATTACAATAGTATTCTCAACCTTCAAACCGAATTGGAACAAAATAATAGTCGAGGCACGTATAGCTTATGCTTTCCTTAAAACAGATTCGTCCCTCCCAAAATACAACGACAACAGATTATGGTCTATGCATACTCAAACGCCACCTCCAGTGAACTTAAAGAACGTTTTCCTCTATCACCAAAATGACTACTCACCAAAACCAACTCAAAAAGAAAGACTCGAGAAGAAGAGAACAAAAACTCGAAAACAAGAGAAAAGAAACTATGTGTTATTTTTGTGTGTAATTTTTTGTGTGTCTACATGTGGAGAAAGTCCCTAATACTTATACAGATCAAGGGATATCAAACTTCTATGCCTAACCAATGTGGGACTTTTCTAGTAATTATACATGTCAAGGGATGTCAAGTTTTAATGTCTAATCGATGTGGGACTCCATATTTAGGCCTTTTTTCCCAACAAATTCAAATGTCAATAGGCACACTTTGAGCATCAATTTCTCATTCACCTGATTACCATTTTGAGTATATAAATATATGATTTTGATCTTTTCGCGACGGAGAACGCAAATTTATCAAGACCCATCACTTTTATAAAGTGGGTTTCACTCAAAATTATGCCTCATAATGACTCCTTAAAATGGTTATTAAGCATTTTTTTCTAACATAATTGATGGAAACTAGAAAGCTTAGGGGGTTAGAGACCCTATGCTTTAACATCTCCACGTGATAATAATCAATATACGTGACATTTCCCTTTTTAAGTAATATATACATGTGATTCTATAAGTCAAGTAAATTGGTTTTCAAATTATTATTTTTTTTTTATTTTTTTATCAAGCAGGTGAATGAAATGTGTAGCATAATGCAACCAGTGATGTTGAAATCTAGAAAAAAAAATATTATGTTCTAAGAATAGCTAATGTCGTATGTATAAGGACATATTACCCTTATAATGCTCGTTATAATGATGATATTTTCTTTATAACTAGAGCAAAAGAAATCCTTAATTAGATTTAAAATGAATCCGATACACCATGAAAGAACTAAATTTAAAATGAATCCAATACACCATGAAAAAACTAAACATGTAGATGTTTCGTTATACTTCATCAGGGATATTGTAGACCAAGGTACTATGGAGGTCAAGAATGTTGCTAACGATGATAACCATGTGCGACATCCGTTATTTTCCTAATGGGTATTAAGGTTATTACATTAATTTTTGGTGTGTTAATAAAAAATTTGTTTCATTTAAAATCTATTTCACAATATTTAGAAATATTTCTACTTATTTTTAAAATTTTTGAAAATTTTCTATACTTATTTAGTATATTTACTAAAACGTCATGGTAGACCATCCTTTATTGTTCTTTATGTGTAATGGTTGAAATAAATAAATAAATAAATAAAAGATAAGACTTATCAAACAAGTCACATGCCTTGGTCCCCATAAAGGCCTTATCCCTTTCCTTTTCTTTCTGAGTCTCCCAATAAGACTATTCACTCACATGTCCAAAGCCACCAACTCCTAAAACATATCAGACAACTTATTTTTCTTCACATTTCACATCACTTACCCTTTCTCTCCCCCTTTCTATTTCGTCTGTTTCTTTCACTTTCTCAATCTGATCAAAAAGTTCTATCTCAACTCAAGATCTTTTTCTTCAAGCAAAAAGTCAAGCCTAATAACAATTTCTCAAGGAAACAAAATAGAGTTTCTAATCAAAAAGCTAAATTATTCTCTACCTTCCCTTTATTCTAAATTACTATGTTTAGATTAGATAATTGTTCTTCATTTCGTGATCTGGGCTTATGCTTTTGTGTGTATGCAAATAGAATTGTGTTTGTTTTGAGTTTGAACAATTTCTTATTTAGATCACGTTTTTGTAAAGTGCTGTAAAAATCAATGTTTGAGAATTTTAAACATGTTTTATGCATAAAAGTTTGGGGAAAGAGATTTACATGTTTTATTGGTATCATAATCTATGGTTTCTATGTATTTTTCATGTTCTAGGATTTATTAAAACAAGTCGGATTGAGCTTCGAAGCTTAAAATTTTTAAAAAAGAAAACTGGAGTTTTCTAGATTTTGCCTCAATTAGTAGGCTGAACTCTACCAATCGACAGGTCGAGCTTAATCGACAGGCTGATCGGACAATCTAAATTCATATGTTTTTCACCATTTTGTGTTACAAAATGTTTCAAAGATTTCATATAAATGATTATTGCACACTAATAAGAATAGTAGAATAGATGATAATTGGTATGACTATGGATTAGGAATTGAGTTAAAGTATGGTAATTTTATGCATCGTAGGATAACGAAGTACTTGGAGCTTACGTGATGAGTTTGATATCGTGAGCTGGAAGTTATTAGCATGGTATTTACTAAGAGGTAGGGATTTTATTACTCATCTTTTATGGGGTTTTGATAAATTAAAATTTAGTTGTTTTATGTTACAAGATATGTATATGATATTGTTGAATATACATGGTTACAACTATAACTTGATGATGTGGAACTCGTCTTGTATTGTACAGCAAGGAACATAATTATTTGACATATGTTGTAAATTGAAAAGCATGGTTAGGAAAACTAACTTTATAAACAAAGGTTAATTATAGAGAAATGGTGAGACGTGAAGAGGGCGACGGTTTCGTCCTTGGGCACAAATACCCTAAAAGGTAAAATAGGGGGAGGTGATGACGCTCTCTTGGGTCGAAAGTCCCAAATCACACTGTACATGAATCGACTTAGTAAGGATTCAGGATTTGATATCCCCCCACCGGAACACCTTTGGAATGTTTGGAGGGTGGTCAGGCGCGCCCACTTGGGTTTTGATGAGTTGAGTGATTCTAGTGAATGTGGATACTTAGGAATAATAATGAATTGTAACAATTATATATATGTATATGTATGAAACTTGGTAATAATTAACTACGGTATCCACAGAATATGATCATAATAAATCTCATAATTTGGATAATGATAAAAACTAACCATGTAGGTTTAATGTGGTAAAGAATAAAACTTTAAGGTGAGTAATGGTTTTCCCTACTGAGCATGTTAATGCTCATTACCTTATATTTTCATCTTTTCAGGACTCATTAAGTGTGAGGCAGCTACGAGGAAAATAGTTGAGGAAGCTATGTAGCTATATTACTTGAAATTACTTCAATTGTTAAGAATGTTCTTCACGATAATGTAAGCATTGATTGTTACTTTCTGTGACTATATTAAGATATGTTGAAGGTTGAAACGATGATGACGATAGTTTTTATATTATTAAATTTTAGGTGCTACATTAAACTGTGGTTTAATTGTCATTTATATTTATATTTTTGATTTGAGAGTTTTCATTTAAGTCCTGGGCAATCTTATTTTTGAAGTTTTACTTTTATTTTTTATTTTTATTTTAATTCATTAAAAACTGTTAACCCCTATATGGGGGCGTTGCAGAATTTTTTATATCAGAGCCTAGGTTCGGTTAACCTAGTTAGTGTAGCATCACTTTAATAATTTGTTTTTGAGATGGTTTTGAAGTTGAATTTTCATTGTCATCATTGAAATGAACCTTCAAATTAATTTATACCGTCTAGAAGGATGTAAAATGAAAAGACCCTAGAATGAAAATATTAACGGTTATGTGAGTACAACAATTATATAGAAGGAAAGTATTAATTGTTATGAGGGAATGATAATTATATAGAATGGGTTTATAAGTGGAATGCTTATGAGATATTCGCATAATACTAGGATCTATAAGCATATCTAATTCGTATAGAAACATGAGAAATGTGTGTAGATACGAGGATTTAAGAGCCTTTTAATCTCGTGAAAAAAATAACAAATATAAGGTTTGATTTGTTGACTTCAAAGTTTGGCATAGATGTGTCAAATTCTTTGTAATTGATTTAGACCTAAGTAGTGATTATGTGTGGATTCAGTGGAGTACATAAGTGTCAATAACTTTTCTTAAAAGTTCTATTTACTTGAGGAATATGAGATAAGTTAGTAACACATGGTATTGAATCTTGAGTGAGATAAACGTTAGATTTTTGGTTTATTGAGACTGTGTAAAGGCAAGAATGCATAAATTTCAAGGTTGAAATATTTTATTACGTACATTGTATTTAAGTGTTTCAATGAATCTTTATGAATAGATGCAATGTGAAAATAACTAATAGGAATTTCCTTAGGTAAATCATAATATTTAGGGGCATCAGTGATGATTTTGGATTTTTTATAATAAAAAGGTTTAAATCTTTACATACTTAATTGTGAATCTCTTGATCACTTGAGATTTTGTTATATGAGAAAATTAAAGATTGTATAAGTGGGATTGTAAGGATAGTAGATGTCCTTAAGTAATAACGCTAATGGTCTTTGCTCTTTGATGTGGTCTATGTTGGAAGATGCAAATCGTATTGATTTCAAGGTTGGTCACATTCTAAACCCTTGGTAGTAATGATGATGAATCCATTGATAGATGTTGAGTATTAAGGATAACATATGAGTGTATGCATTGTTCAATAAGGCTTTGATTAAAACAAATTATTTGAGTTACTAGAAGATTATGTTATTATGGATGATTTGAATACCATTCAGGAATATCCCTGATTGTCGTGAAATTAGACTAGTTGTTCACAGTTATTTTTATTTTTAGTGGACTTTGAAATGGGCTTAAGATCTGTATAAATTGGTTTTTAATTTTATGCTTGTTAATTTAACTGGTTTTAAATGTGTTAAGACCCGAAACAACCTTACCCATTTCAACTTAGAACATTTAGGCCTAGTCTAAATCTTGAATCAGTTTGATTTACATTGTCTCTCTCACGTGGCCTCTATACGTGTCATCTATCGTGCTTTAATCATTGTTTACATATACGTCTACTGTGCATGGGAGCTTATTTCTCTGAGCTCACACACTCTTTCTTGATTTGTTATTCTCTCTCTAAATCGCAAATCTTCTTCTTTCTCTCTAAACTTATTCCTAAAAGAAGAGAATTCTAGGATTCTGCAATTTACTGTCTCAATTTTTCCTTTCTATTTACTTCTCTTTCATCTCATCATGGACCCAAAGTACCAACACCTAAGAAAGTATTTCTCATCACTCTCCCAAAATATTCTCAGAAAGAAATACAAGGCTAGGGTCACTCGGTTGTGGATTTTTATGCGTTTTGGCATTCCTTGTTATCTGAGAATGTTGATAGAGGGGAAGGTTCATCTGAGTGACTTCAGTCAAGATGTCGGTTTACCAGGAACGGGTACCAATCATAGTGCAATGAAAAGAAGAGCTCGTGCTATCGCGGTAACGTGTAATAAATGTGGAAGACAAAATTGTAACCGTAAATGTACTTCACTTGGTTATATGTCTACGAATAGAAAGGATAAAATATAGTTTTGTAGGGATGGACTTTTAAAGGAGAACTTGGATAGCATCCATCCTCCTCTTCATGGTCATCCTAATGGATATGTTTAAGGAGCTATTTTTAAACTCTGGCCTAAATTTCATGCAAAAAGACAACGCCTCAGGAATATGGTATTTCTAGATCCTATTTGCCAAGCCATAAGAAAACTGAACGGGGAATAAGTCATCGTTCTATAAAGGTTGTTTAGTATTTACTTATTTGAAATAGTTTCAGTTGATGTTCAATAGTCTGTGTTTTTCTTTTACTTGAAATATTTGCTTTTGTGTTCAAAATAATTATGATTGACACAATAAGTGTTAGTATCTCATTTAATTTATGGTTTTCTTGAATAAATATATATATAATAAAATATATTATCTTATCAGACACGTCACATACGGTACTGTAACATGATTGAATTTTGAAAACTTATCCAGATGTTTCAAGATTTGTGTGTCAAATTTCAAAAGTTCTACAGTATTTGTCGTTTATATTGAATTTCTAGATTCGATGTATATTTGTTAAAAGATCTACAGTTGTGTTAAGAGTGTCTTCTGTCAAATTATTCTCAATTGTCAAAAGTTATACAACTAGAGTCTAATCTTTTTCAAAAAGTAAATCAGATTTTTCATAAACTATCAATCGCTTTTTCTTATTTTCTTACTTGCATAAGATTTTGTTTAAATCTTTGGATTACCTTTTCATTACCTACTTGTCTATCTCTTTAGTTCTTTTTGCGTATTCCTCATCCTTAAAACCTCAAATAGAACCCTGAGTTTAAATGGAGCAGACATAAAGCAATCACTTATATAAACTAAATATGTCTATCTCCCAGTCCACCAAGAAAATAAAGAATGTTTGAGTCTTTTGTGGTTCCAGCCTTGGAAAAGATAAAGTTTATCTAGAAGCCGCAAAACACTTAGGACAAGCCTTAGCATGCAGGAAAATTAACTTGACTTACGGGGGTGATAGTTTAGGATTGATGGAAAATGTGGCAACAACAGCTAAGTTTGGCGGTGTTGAAGTCCTAAGGATTATTTCTCGACTCCTAGCTGAAGGGAGCCTTTGTGGAAAAACAATAGGTAAGGAGAAAAGAGTTTTGGATACCCCTGAACGTCATAAAGTCATGATTGATAATTCTGATGCTTTTATAGCATTACCTGGTGGTCTAGGTACCCTTGAAGAAATATTCGTGGTTGCTAATAGGCATTTATCAGGCTTTCATTCCAAACCCTTGAGACGTTTAAATGTAAATAGTTTTTATGATAGTCTTTTAAAATTTTTAGATTACGCTATGGAGGAAAACTTTATTGTAGAATCGGGGAGACAAATCTTTGTTACTGCTTCAACTGTTGAGGAATTGTTAGATAAGATGCAAATCATTCATCCGGAGTCTGACACTACAACATCCAAGCTTAAATGGGAGAAGGATAGCCAAAAACAACCATTTGATTTGAATTTCAGTTTGTAATCTTTTGGTTTTATTCATGGCATGCAGGCATGTGTGTCCATATTTCGAGTATCATGATAATCGTTTACCTTGCATTTTGTATTTCTTATGGTATGCCATTGTTAAAACTTTTAAATTCATTGAGCCTAATATCGGGATCGTTGGCTACAGAGTACTTGATGCTCTCGAAACACATCCTACTTAAGGTCCGATCTTTTGTTTATCGATGCTTTTGTATTCTTTAAGCATGCATGATATAGATAACTGGATATACGGAGTGCCTTGTACTCTCGAAACGTTTTTGTATCATGTTTGTAATGTGTAGAATGTTATGTGGAAGTACCAAAGTCAATGGTGGGGATACTCGATAGAATATTATGAGTTTGTTATGTGGGTAAAATGTTTGTGTATCATGAAGGTAACCGTTTAATGAAGAATCTGTCGAGTTAAGTATGATTACGAGATTCCTTCTAATATCTCTATGTATGAGTTTAATGTATAATTTTGAATGGAAGCACTCGTGATATAACTTATGGTTATGTTTTAGTTTACTAGTTGCAAATTACAGTCCATGGACAGTGAAGGACTGGAAGAATGTATGATCAATATGTGTGTTTCTCTGATCAAATTTCGAGACCATTATATGGTGTTATGAGTTGAAACCTGTTAGAAATACTCTTGTTGAGGGATTTGATATTTAGAGTATAATTGTTGTTCCAAGCCTATGAATAGAAACACGGTGACCCATATTTAGGAATAAAATAACACAGAGGGTGTAGAGTCGAAAGTAGAATCATTGGGGAATTATGATTTCTATTAGTATAGTTAGATTTAAAATTTTGGGGACGGAATTTCTTTAAGGGGGGTAGAATTATGACACCTGTTATTTTCCTAACGGGTATTAAGGTAATTACATTAATTTTTGATGTGTTAATCAAAATTTGTTTCATTTAAAATCTATTTCACAATATTTATTTCTACTTATTTTTAAAATTTTTAAAAATTTTCTATACTTATTTAGTATATTTACCAAAACGTTATGGTAGACCATCCTTTATTGTCCTTTACGTGTAATGGTTAAAATAAATAAATAAATAAATAAACGATAAGACTTATCAAACAAGTTACATGCCTTGGTTCCTTATAAAGGCCTTATCCCCTTTCTTTTCTTTCTGACTCTCCCAATAAGACTATCCACTCACATGTCCAAAGCCACCGACTCCTAAAAATATTTCACACCACTTACCCTTTCTCTCCCCCTTTCTATTTCTTCTGTTTCCTTCACTTTCTCAATCTGATCAAAAAGTTTCATCTTAACTCAGGATCTCTTTTTTCAAGTAAAAAGTTACGCCTAATAACAATTTCTCAAGGAAACAAGGTAGATTTTCTAACCAAAAAGCTAAATTCTTCTTTACCTTCCCTTTATTCTAAATTACTATGTTTAGATTATATAATTGTTCTTCATTTCGTGATCTAGGCTTGTGTTTTTATGTGCATGCAAATTGAATTGTGTTTGTTTTGAGTTTGAACAATTTCCTATTTAGATCATGTTTTTGTAAAGTGCTGTAAAAATCAATGTTTTAGAATTTTAAACATGTTTTATGCATAAAAGTTTGGGGAAAGAGATTTACATGTTTTATTGGTATCATAATCTATAGTTTCTATGTATTTTTCATGTTCTAGGATTTGTTAAAACAAGTCAGATTGAGCTTTGAAGCTCAAAATCTTTAAAAATAGAAAACTGAGGTTTTCTAGATTTTGCCTCAATTAGCAGGCTAGACTCTACCAATCGGCAGGTCGAGCTTAATCGGTAGGTTGATCGGACAATCCAAATTTATATGTTTTTCACCTTTTTGTGTTACAAAATGTTTCAAAGATTTCATATAAATGATTATGGCACACTAATAAGAATAGTAGAATAGATGGTAATTGGTGTGACTATAGATTAGGAATTGAGTTAAAGCATGGTAATTTTATGTGTCATAGGATAACAAAGTACTTGGAGCTTACGTAGTGAGTTTGATATCGTGAGCTAGAAGTTATTAGCATGGTATTCACTAAGAGGTAGGGATTCTATTACTCATCTTTTATGGGGTTTTGGTAAATTAAAATTTTGTTGTTTTATGTTACAAGATATGTATATGATATTGTTGAATATATATGGTTATAACTATAACTTGATGATGTAGAACTCGTCTTGTATTGTACAGCGAGGAACATAATGATTTGACACATGTTGTAAATTGAAAAGCATGGTTAGGAAAACTAACTTTATAAACAAATGTTGATTATAGTTTGATTATAGAGAAATGGTGGGACGTGAAGAGGGCGACAGTTAAGTCCTTGGGCATAAATACCCTAAAAGGTAAAATAGGAGGAGGTGATGATGCTCCCTTGGGTCGATAGTCCCAGAACACACTGTACAGGAATTGACTTGGTCAGGATTCGGGATTTGATATCCCCTCACCGGAACACCTTTGGAATGTTTTGAGGGTGGTCAAGCGCGCCCACTTGGGTTTCGATAAGTTGAGTGATACTCTAATAAATATGGATACCTAGGAATAATAATGAATTGTAACAATTATATATATGTATATGTATGAAACTTGGTAATAATTAACTACGATATTCACGAAATATGATCATAATAAATCTCATAATTTGGATAATGATAAAAACTAACCATGCAGGTTTAATGTGGTAAAGAATAAAACTTTAAGGTGAGTAATGGTTTTCCCTGCTGAGCATGTTGACACTCATTACCTTATGTTTTCATCTTTTCAGGACTCATTAAGTGTGAGGCAGCTACGAGAAAAATAGTTGAGGAAGCTATGTAGCTATATTACATTGAAATTACTTCAATTGTTAAGAATGTTCTTCATGATAATGTAAGCATTGATTGTTACTTTCTGTGACTATATTAAGATATGTTGAATGTTGAAATGATGACGACGACAGTTTTTATATTATTAAATTATTAAATTTAAGGTGCTACATTAAACTGTGGTTTAATTGTCATTTATATTTTTATTTTTGATTTGAGAGTTTTCGTTTAAGTCTTGGGTAATCTTATTTTTGAAGTTTTACTTTTATTTTTTATTTTTATTTTAATTCATTAAAAACTCTTAACCCCCATATAGGGGCGTTACACCATGTCAGACTAAACCGATACCAATTAACAAGTTCAAACGCTGCTTAATAATTAAAAGTGACCTGAGAGGCTAAATTTAATCAAGATGGAAAATGTTATATATTGGTTCACTAATTTCATCCATTGATTGATAAACATGTGGACCAATCAATTAGATAGAATCGCGTTATCTAAAATTAGGTAATGTACTCTAGGAGTCTTCAATCTTTTACAAAAGTAAGTATGACCTTAAATCAAATTTCTGCACCACATGCTCTGAAACGAAAGATTTACGCTTCATTTTGGTTTTTGATGTGAAAAAAAAGACAAAAGAAGAAAAAAGAGAAAAAGAAAAAGAAAAATTGTTTTAACATAATTTTGGTATTTTGTTTTGTTTTTTAGTCATACTGTTGTTTTGTTTTTTTAGTGTCTTGTTCATATATGGTAATACGTTAAAATACAGTATTAACAAGTTAATACTGTATTTTTTAGTTGTCGATAGCCTTGGCGAAGTTGTCGGAGAATTTTTGTATTTGCACGTTGATACAACATTGCCAAATTAATACCGTATTTTCGTACCATTGGTGATCCTTCAAATTTGCTGCTCAATTTTTGTATTTTCATGTTAATACAAATATTACTAAATTAATATTGTATTTTTCGACCATCGACAGTGAGGACGAGGGAGAAGGATGAGATATATAGAAGAGAAAAAAATAGAGATATTTTAAAATTTTTGCTGTCATATTTTCATAAAATATTACTCAATTTATTAAATTTTAACCTAAACATGTTACTTTACTCTTTTTTTTTACATGATGTAAATAAAACTGGACCTCAAAAAGTGGTGTTTAAGATAGAAGTGGTAATAATCGTGTTCGTGCCGTGTTCGTATTGACACGTTTACAGCACGACACGTTTAGCCCGAATACGAACACGATACGATTAATAAACGTGCCAAAAATATAAACACAAACACGACACACCTATGGTACGCGTAACACGGCACGACACAATTAACACGATTATTAAACGTGCCGTGATGAATTGACACGGTAACAACACGCATATGATACGTTTATGACCCAATTAACTAAAAATTAAAAAAATTATTTTTTTTTAAAAAAGCCAATAAAAAAATTAACAAAAACACAATATCTAATTAATACTAACCTACTATAAATATTTTAAATATTTTTATTTTTAAGTTTAAATATGTTATAAATGACCGGATCGTGTCGTGCCGTGTTAACATATTTACGACATGTTTAATTAAACGTGTTAAGGCGTGTTTAGCGTATTAGCACGAATCTAACTCGTTTATTTTCGTGTTATTCGTGCCAACTAATTTATGACACGATTAATAAACATACGGTCTAAATTTATTTATCTCGTGTTGTTTTTGTATTGTGTCTAAAATTGTTGGTAACTAAGAAAATAATCTTGTGGTAAAAACATCAAGCCTTGCATAGGGCCAAAAAGTGCCCTCTAATAACTGGTTTGTTTGGCACGACCATGTTCACACCGTTATCTATTGCGGTTTCAACTATTATTATTATTATTTAAAAAAAAAAAAGGGCAAAAAGAAGAGGAAAAAAAGGGTGTGGCATATAGAGGTTACGTGACGAGCGGAAAGAACCACCGCCAGCTTTATTTACAATCGATATCCCTCTTCTCCCCCTCCTATTTAAAGCCCCCACCTCATTCTCTGACCGTTTATCTTTTCTATTCTCCTTTCTCTCTCTGTACGGCGCTTCGATTCTCCCTATCTTCTCTTCCGACTCACCTAACGAAACCCTAGTTTACATACAGGTCAGTTTTTCAAACCTTTTTTTATTCATTTATTTTTGTACTTTTCAATTTCTCTTTCTCTGATTACTTCGATCGTCGCTTCGTAGACTATTTCAGATTATTTTTTTATTTTTTTATTTTAATTTAGTTTAGCTTCGTGGTTTCCCTGGGTTTCCGAATCTTTTGGCATTTAATATTTTAATTCTAATTTTAATTTTTTAATCGTGATTATTGTTATTATGATATATATATGTCGATTGAGAGATGCTCTGTTTTCATTTTTATACTCTCTGAAATATGATTTTGTCGTCACGATTTTTTGTCTCTCTTTTTCCTGCTATTATTATTATTATTATTATTATTATTATTATTATTATTTGTTTTATTGTTCTTTTGATGATTTTTCTAATGTTATGCGCTGGAAATTGACCAAGTTTGAGACTTTTTTTTGGGGAGAAATAAAATTTGTTTGGGGTGACTTTTTGTAAGGATTCTAAATTGGCTCAAGTTTGCCAAATTAAAATCTGGGATTACGATGAAATTGAAAACGCAATTAGAATTTTGATTTATTTTGCTTTTTAATTTTTAGGGAGCGTTATGTAAAAAAAAAAAAAAAACCATATTGGTACTGTGTTATAAAGAATGATTACCTTAGAATCTTAACGAAACTGAAAAAGTGTTCAAATTTGGAGAAGCTTCATGAAAATATGCTGCTTTGTACTCTTTACTGTGTCAAAGAATCCTCCAAATTATTAATGTAAGGAGCTTCATTTGAATTTTTATGTTAATTTTTTGTCTTCCTTTTATTTTTTTTATTTTCTATTCATTTTTTAGAAGAGACTTTTTTTTTTTTTAATTTCGCTACAAATATTTAGAAGCCTTTTTTCATCAACAATTTAGAAGCCTGTTTGGTTTGGAATTTGGAGTGGTTATATTTTTTTCTTCTAATCAATTGGCCAAGTTCCTCCCTTATGAATTAATCTGGGTCTGCAAGATTGAGCTTAACATAAAATTCAACCTCTTTTCTTTTTTTTACAGATTTTTTTCTTTTTTGCAAGAATTTTAATTTTGTTTTAAACGGCCGTGATGGTTTAACTCATTGATGAGACTCATGCTGAAACCTTTCAGTGAACCGTTCCTAAGGCAAGTTTTTATCCTTTTTTGGGATTTTGTGATGGCTTCAAAACGGATCAACAAGGAGTTGAAGGACCTACAGAAAGACCCTCCTGCTTCTTGCAGTGCTGGTATTTTTTTTAAAATTTATTTATTGTACTGTCTGATCAAACTGTGTCTCTTGCATTTGTGTAATTACTTATTGTTCCTCCATTAGTCTTCTTTTATCAATTGTATTAAAATTCTTCTATACCTTTGCTATTAGAAGAAATGTGAAACAAACGAGCAAATAGAAGAGAATAAATTGCATAGGAATTTGTTTGTCATGGTCTATCTATAAGTCTATAGAGGTGAAAAACTGGTGTTATAGGATATGATTTCCTTTGTCCTTTGTTAAACGCTCAACAGCACACTCACACACACCAATATGCTGCCACACCAAACATGCATGTATATTTGCTTGTCTCCAATGGTTTCTAGTGTTATGTGAGCAAGCTTGTATCAGCATAGACTTCCCACGCTTTTTCTCCTTAAGGTATAACGTGCTATCTTAAACACATACAAGGGACTTACTTTGTTTTGTACTAGATGGGTGTTTGGATTTCATTCCAACCTGGGCCTTTGGCTACTTTTAAATTCTGATTTAGAAGAGAGAATGCAAAAAAGTTTTCGTTTTCTATTGTTTTAGTGTTTAATATGTGCGATGAAACTACTACTTGTTTTGAGACTTACTAAAAAGATCATTCAGGTCCTGTTGCTGATGACATGTTCCACTGGCAAGCAACAATTATGGGTCCCGCCGACAGTCCTTTTTCTGGAGGTGTTTTTCTTGTATCCATTCACTTCCCACCTGATTACCCATTTAAGCCACCAAAGGTACCTAGGGAAAAAAAAATAAAAAAATCCATCTCTTTTCTTTTTCAATTTGGACCCGATCATACATTCATACTTATTATCTAAACGTACTGCTGTCATTATATCTGCAGTTGTGCGTGGTTTTATCTTCGTTAATTAACATTGTACTTTGGTTTTGTGGCTCCTATTCTTTCTCTATTCTAGTTCTTAGGATGATTTGTATGTGCTGTATTAAAATGCGTGCTTAAATACACATGATAGGTCTAGGAATTTTCCATTTCCTTATTCCGGTTTTGGTTTTTTAGTGTGCTATGAATTTGCATGCTATTAAGATTTTGAGCTTAGTTTGAGCCAACGCCCAAACACAATAAAGAAAAAAAGAAAAAAAAAAAAAAAGAAGGGAAGAAGCATGTGGCTGAATTGGCCATTTATCATCTAAAGTTATTACGGGAATTTCAACTAGTTTTTGCAATGTTCTTGGCATCTTTAAGGCACATAGTGTTTTGTACTAATTACTTATTGTCATGTATCGGACTCACGCAGGTTTCCTTCCGGACAAAAGTTTTCCATCCGAACATTAATAGCAATGGTAGCATCTGCCTTGACATCCTCAAAGAGCAGTGGAGCCCTGCCCTTACCATATCCAAGGTAATGATCGTGATTATTATTATTATTATTATTTACCTAATCTAATTGTTATTGGTTTTAAAACCTACTATATTTCTTGCAGGTCCTTCTCTCGATATGCTCACTGCTCACCGATCCAAATCCGGATGATCCTCTCGTGCCTGAAATTGCCCACATGTACAAAACCGACAGAGCAAAGTATGAGTCGACTGCTCGATCCTGGACTCAGAAATATGCGATGGGCTGAGGGTTTGTCATTCCGTCAAGGGCTCGTATAGCATAGCGTGCTTACTATCTGTCTTAGTAGTAAATAAATAGAGAAAGTGGGTCAGATATTGAGAACGAAAAGGAACTTGTTTGGTCTGTTTATCAGCTCTTTTGCTGCAATGCAAAAGTTTTACATAGAACCATCCTTTAAAACTCGGGCCTTTTATTTTAGATGGTTTGATAATAGTAGCAGAAATGTTTATTGCATTGTTATGGTTGTTTGCATGGTGAACTAGCCTAGGCCTTTTGAGTTTTATCTGTACATGTTGTTTGGCGGATTGCTCTGGTGATTCTGGAAACTGAAAATTGGGTTCAATCTTATTGGGCTGGGCCAGTCTAGTGACTACATGCATGTGCTTAGTTTGCTTAGATGGATTAGTTGCTACCGCGTATAGAGCGCATTACTATTACTCATGATCTTTTGGCATTTAGGCTTAGTGTGGGAAATTTAGATAAATGTAATCGTGAGTGTAAAGATTGATATGCCGTTTCTTATTATATTACAGGATTAATGCCCTTAATAAGGGCACATTAACTCAATTTTTTTAGGAGTTTGTTTGGTAGGAGAGAAAAGTGGAAGAAGCGAGAGGGGTGAGGGGTTTATTCGAAGGATTTTGAAGCTCAATTTTTAGTAGAAGAGAATGGGAGGAGAGTGATTTCTCACAATATAAAAGGATTAGACTTTCTCATTATTTTCCTCACTCTAGTTGTTAGATATATACGTTTATTTTATTTTCCTCTTCTTTCATTAAAGCTTGTGACCTTCGTCATCTTTCATTACAGAAATCTAATAACCAAAAGAAAGAATACTTCCAGTACTAAAAATATGTATATGTTTATGTATGCGTGTGTGTGTCTATATATATAAGCTGTAGCTCATGCCAAGTACATGAACACATCATAGATAGGCATTGGGTTTGGGTGTCGATCCTTCAAATCATCATTTGCACCATGTTTGGAGTGGAAGAAATATAGCCATTGTTTGAAACATCACTTAGAAAGTATATTTTAAGTTAAAACTTTTATGTTTGATCTATTATCAGTTACAATTGATGTTAAGCGTAATCTATATTGAAACTAAGGGTTTTAGTTGCAATCAACATTTTTGGTTCAAAAACATATCAAATATTAGTTTGAACTAACAAATTATGGTTTAAACTTATATTTTTGGTTTAAACTTCAAAGGTTTCAATTATTTTTGGTTTAAACTAGTATTTTTTTAACTGACTTTCAAACATTTGTTACAACTAAAAATCATTATTCAAACTCATTTTATTGGTTCTAACCCATTATTTCTTACTGCATGGTAATCTTTGCAAATGCTTCTTTAAATGAAAAAAAAAAAAAAAAAAGAAGGAAAGGAAAAATGAAGCTAACAACATAGCTTTTAATCTTTAATAATTACCGCAATTAATAGATAACGTTTTCAATTTTAAAAAAGCTTGCGGGGGTGATAATGTGTTTATTGACTAAAAATTAGTGAATATTATATAACTAAAAAATAGGTGAGGCTTTATGAAAGGAAATAGTATAAAGTTCAAATTTATCAAATGTAATCTTAGAGTACATCTCACATTTACCAACTTTGGTCATGAATAACTAGGTAAATTTTGAATTTGCTAAACTTGATCATGGATAAATCAACCAGCTTTGATCATGAAGCATATTTACCAGCTTAGAAAATATATATGAATATATATACACTACTTATTTTGTTCTATGCAGAATAAGGATTGTTTTAAAGGAAATTTTATTTCAATTTGGAAAGAAAGTTGCAAACGCTAATGTTGAATGGAAGGATCTCAAAACACAAGAACATGCATCCCCGAACAAAGACTAGATTTACCAGTAATTTCAAATGAAAATGTTAAAGGGAGATATGTGTATCAATATCAAACAATAGAAACCCTGATAGGCATAACAAATTTCAAACACACAAAAACTCTTTCAATAGTACCTTTACAATTGATGGCAACTTCTGATCAATCAAGATGAAGAAACCTACAACATTAAATTTATCCACTGCACTATATAGAAACAATTTTAACCGACAAAAACACTACTTTCTCGAAGAGTGAGAAGACTACCTCCGTTATCATACAACTAGAACGAAATGGAGACACTGCAAAAACACACAACAACACAAAAATTGGTGAAATAACCTTGTTCTAATGGAAACAAAATAAGGACTAGTCCCAAAGAGAGGATTCCAAATCATAAAGGAGAAGCCTCCAATGGCACACCAACTTTCGAGACCGAAAGGGTTAAGTGAGCATCAGTATATGAGGGGGCAAAAAAGGCCCCATCTAAACCATCATAATCACATAACATTGACATTTGGAAGACAAACGCCCCCCACCCACGTACCCTAATCAGAGCACAAGCACCACCCATGAAAATGTGGCACCATGGGGACGCCCAGTGTCAAGGACAAGACTATGACCAACAACCCCTACACATGACAAAACCTAACCCCTCGACAAACACATCCTCCATTGCCACCATAAAAAAAAAAAATAAAAAAATATATATATATATATATATATATGTATATCCCTCTTAGACCACAAGATCATGTTTTTAGGGCTAGAAATCCAGTGACTTATTCAATAGCTTTATACATCTCAGTGTTAGAAGTTGAATATATCCTATATCGCCAAGTAACTGGGTTATTAAGTAGTTTATCATGTGATTGGACTTTTTCCCCCTTTGAGCTAGCCTTTGAGAATGAATTCTATTCAAGTTCATTCATTATGGTATCATGACATGCTATGCATGAGGGAGGTTGTTAGAAGTTGAAGTTATCCCACATCGCCAAGTTATCAAACTATAACTGTCTATAATGTAGATTGGGCAAAGACCCCCCCCGACTTGGCTTTCCAGGAGTTTTATGTAAATTCATTTGTCCCTGTAAGTTAGAAGTTCAATCAGTAATTAAAGAAAGCTTATTTCTTGTTTGGAGTGAGGTAAATACCGTTGAATTGAACTAACAAGTTAAAAAAATGACAGTACGTTGGTTGTCTTTTTGACCTAGGAGAGGTTCCTAGACCCCTAGTCCAACGAGGGTTGTTTAGCTTCACATCTGGACTTCAACTGTTCTGTTGGAATATAACCAAGTAAAAAAAAAAGTTTTACAAAAAAAGTCAAAAAAAAAGAGTCGAGCACAGTAAATGCCTGCAACCTACAACTGTTGTATGTGATGGCGACGAAACCAGCCTTTCAGGCCTGCAATTTGGCTGCATGCAGCTACTCTCTCTCTCTCTCTTTTTTGTTTCTTTTTTTCCTTTTGTCGCAGCCTTTCCTTTTTGACCTTTTTATGTTTTTGTTGAATTATAATTATGAATTTATAATATAATATTCCGTATGATAAGGTACACGGTTTTACAGGTGATAATGGTAATTCTGGTTTCTGGAAATGTCTCCACTTCCGCATTTTGGTTTCGTCCAGTATTGGTTGCCACAAACCACAAACATCTTTACTTTGGATATGCTATAGCATAAAATAAAATTTTTTTATAACATAAAAACTTATCAGTTATAATATGCGGTTATATTTTTATGATTTTAACTTTTCTTTCAAACACAACAATTATTTGTTTAATATAGTAATATTATTTGTATATATTCTTATGATACTTGATAAACATATATAGTACAATACTAATATATTAGATATGACATTGAAGTAACCATGACATTACCATGTTCAATAAAAAATATTATATGTCGTACGGGTTTAGGTGCTACATTTAAAACTTTCCCTTTGATTTTAACGTGTAATGGTATTAGACAAAATACTTATGTGCTATCCAAAATTTGGAGTTTTACGGTGAGAAGAACATAAATTAAGAATGTCGGAAACTCTCGTGTTTTGTAAACCGTGTTAGCATTAATCTCTATTCTGTGGTCAAATTGTTATAATCTTGCAAAAACATTGTATTTACACTTTTTAAGCATCAATTTCATTGAAACTTATTTTGGTTGAGACACAAAACATATTAAATAAAAACCCTAGATTTGTGGTGTGAAATAAGTCAAACAAATAAACCTTGGGTTGTAAAAAGATGTAGAAGTTTTTGAAACGTGGCATTTGAAAAAAAAGATGCAAAATATATAATAATTTTTTTGAAAAGAATATTTTGTTAATAATCACATGTTATATATGCATACTTATACTTCATTTATTAAAAGTTATTCAACTCCATTCCAGCCGATTTTGCATAATGGTATAATTACTCTAAAAAGACTCAGTTTTTACTAGATTTTTGTTATATATATATATATATTATATGGGGGTGTGTATAAATATAATATTAGGCCAAGGAAAGTCTTGACTAGTTGAGCAATTATATGTAATTCCGTAGGATAACTCCATTATTAATGAAATTTAGTCTAAAAAATACATTACATACTAGTTTAAGGTTTATAGTTTTTTAAATAACAACGTTATAACTTTTTGAGGATGAAAATGATTTTTCTAACTAAGCAATTCTATATAATCCTATACAGTTATAACTCCTGCTATTAACAAAACTTTTAAGATCTAACATAAAAAATATATTATATATTAAATTATAGTTTATATTTTTATGAGTAATGAGGTTATAAGATCTAACATGTATGTTAGGGTTTTCTTTTCTTTGTGACTTGTTTAGGCTCATGCACATATTCTAACAAAAACATAGAGCACGTTATTTTGGAAAAGAGTGAGTCAACATCTCAACTTTCTAGGGAAACGTTACTTTGTATGTCATTTATATATTTTTTCTATTCTCATATACATCGAGTAAAGTGTACACATGATTCTCAAAAGATTTCCTGACATCAAAATAGGATGAAAAGGGTACGAAAGTCTTTAGATGGGGTAAAATGTGTCAAAGCCAAACGAGTAAAAAAAAAAAGCCTTTTTTTTGTTGACCAAATAAATAGAATGAGAAATAATAAGGAAAAAGTAATGAGAAAACCAAGGGAAATGTCTGGCGATTAATAATGATTTTTGAGTGAGTAATTCTATATAATAATTGAAAAATGATGAGAACAGAAGCAAAAGGTTAAAAAATAAAAAAATAAAATTTGTGCTCAGTAACCAGCAAAAGAAGTGGCGATAACCAGGGGAGTTAAGAAAAGATCATTATCTTTGTTTGTTTCTCTCTCTCTTTATATATATGTATATATACATACATACACATGTATTTGTGTAATTTGTCTTGGTGTGTACAGAATTATTGTAGATTAGATTGTAGTGGTAGATAGCACAGCACACAGAAACAGGCTATATATATATATATATATATATTGACATGAGTGAGCTTAAAACCCCAATTGCTGTTTGTCAGGCTCAGGGAATCACGGGGCCTTTGTAATTCGAGTTTTTAAAATTAAAAAAGATTACAATAGATTGTCAGTTTTATTACTCAAAAAAATCATTTCTGTATTTTTTTTAATTTCAATTATATGATTTCATGTGATATAGCTCGAGAAGATTGTATAGGATATTTGATTTTCTTTTTTTGTTTATTCAAACTCACCGTAGAATAGGAGAGGCACAATCCATGGAAGCAAATAAGTCCCCGTTTATATTAAGGCCTATTTTCCTATTTGTTAATAAAAAAAAAGAAAATTAACATATTAGATGTTATATTTTGTTTTGTGCTCTAATGTATTATATTATTTTAAATGCTATTAAGTTTTGAAACATAAAAATAATCTGATGATAAAACAATAACAATCAACCAAAAACAACAAAACCTAATATTAAATGAAAAAGATAAAACATCAACCAACAATAATCAAATAACAAATTGACATTTTCACCAATAATATATGTAAAATTTTGCATGAAAAATATCATTACTATGAAAGTGACTTGTTCACTCAAATATTAAAATTTAACATTAACACATTAATTTAATTTAATATCATGTTAGAGATGCTCTAAGTAGCCTTGAAGATTAAACTCCTTAAACCATGTGATACACCCCATGCATGCTACACAAGCATTTTAGGATTGACTAAGATATAATACAAATGCGTGCACACACATATATATATATATATATATATTTGTCTTATCCATTTATATAAGTATGAACTGTTATATTAGAATTTAAAAAGAAAGAGAGAAATCGGGCAAACCTGCTTAGATATTAAGGTTTTATTTTATAATGAAATTATCGAAAAAAAAAGGTAAAAAAAAAAAAAGCATAGAGAGATGGTACGTAGAAATGCACAAATAAATTTCTTTACAAAGTAATAATAACAATAAAAAAAAGGGATCTAGAGAAATGGACACAACAAAAACACAAAGGGAATGAGAGAGTAGTAACATCCATGTAAACACAAAGGATTGGTAGTGATGATAACATATATATGGAAGGAATAAAAGTAAGAGGTTTTGGGAAGTTGGGGATATAAAAATCTGAAGATCAAGATATAATATATTCCCTATTGTGTTGTCGTTTTCTATGTCACTACCGACGCTCCTAACGACAACCTTTGAATAGTGTGAATCAAGTACTCCCAACACACAAAAAACCTTCTTCTTCTGGTCATCACCTATTCATCTTTGTTCATTAGCCAGCAACAATTGCATGCATGCATGCAGTTTACAATAATACGCCTTCCTAAGCAAAACATTCTATATGTATACACACATACCTATACATACATAATATATATATATATATATATATATATAATGGTCCTATGTAGAAAAGGGAATAATGGTGTAGGGGGGGGCGAGGTATAGTGAAAGCAACAAGTGAATGCAAGTCGTGGGGGTCAAGTCGTTTCTGTCTTTTCGAAAGAGACCTTACTATCGACCTCGACATTCTCATCACCCCTCCCAATATTTTGACTATTTACTATCCTATTAATAAATACTGTACGTTTCTTAACATGAAACACAGTTAATATATATATAATTAATCTCTTTAAAACAACACAATTTGGAAAACCCACAAAACCTTATGCAAGTATCTAATAGAGTACTTGGGAAGTGAGAGGTTGGAACTGAAAGTATCATAGCATGTGAGAGTTTTACATTATTTAAGTTGAAACTAAGTTTATCAAACACCATATAAGTTTAAAACCGAACTTCATTAACAAGACACACACACACACACATTTTTATTTATTTATGAACAATCTGACTCTTATGTCTCCTTTTTTGTATCATTTCTCGTGTTCTTTCAATAATACTATGTTACGTCAATAACAATATCATGTAATTAATCATGTAGGTAAAAACATTTTAATTGACGTGATAAGATATTATTAGAGCGATATAAAAAGGGACACAAAAAAAGAGACATATGAACTAGATTTTTTATGAAATTCTTAATATTCATAACGTGAATTCTATGATGGATAAAAAAAATACCTTGTCAATATGAACATAGTATTGTTTACACAGTCTTAATACACATGTATTAAATGTTGTTGTATATGTAATTTATCCGACGTGGATTTCATTTATAATCTTAAAAGGATTTAAGAAACTCTATTTATGAAGCAAACTAAAGTTGACCCTTTTTGCATACTCGACTCCTTAAAAATTCGTCAAAACTTTATTTTTAATCAACTTTATTTAGTTAAAACTTGAAGCTGACGCTAAGTTATATGCATTCAAAACTATTTAATACACACACACATATATATATATACACACTTCATTTATCTCATTCATCACACTTATTATATACCTGCACAAATATTTCTTCTCATTATATTAATATTTGAAGCTTTACTTGTGGTTCATTTCAGAAGAAAACTAATTAAGCAAGCAACAACAAATTAGATTCCAATAAATTCTCCACAATGACAACTCATGTGTGCATATTAAGGAGAGTAGTACTTTTGGTGCAGTGCTGGATTTTGCTATCTGCCAAGGAATAACACAAAATTCTTGTTGCCTTGTTTTGGAAGCACTTTCACTTCAATTTGCTTCGGGATTTATGGCCCCCACGGTGCCTATTGCCTTATCTTGATACAAACATACATATATGTGTGTGTGTTTCTCATCCTCTTCAAGATTGGGTTTCATATATACCATGCTAAAATGACAGCCCTAGTATTGCCTGTTTGATTTGTAGTCTTCTTATCTAAATGCTGATCGTAGTACATTTAATTTGTTAATTTCTTTACCAATAATACCACTCATCTAGATATGACGGACTACCCTGTTACAATGACATAATACATACACAAAGAGGGTAGTCCTTTAGGAATGGTGTCCACAATGATTTAACAATGGCTAACAATTTCTGGGATGTTTGAGTACGGTTGTAAATTACAAATTGCGGTTTCAACCAATTTTTTTTAGTATTTTTAGTCATAAGTGACAATATTTTTAATTTTAATTATGTTTCTAGATGCTATTGTCATATTACTTGTATCTTATTTTTAGTACTAAAATGTATGTACACATACACACATACATACGTACATACATATATATATATATATATATATGCATCAGGGTGATGTAAGACTTAAGATTGGTGTCCAGAAGGTGGTGTGTTGGTGTTAGCGTTGAAATGCTTCCAAATCTGACCGGAAAAGGAAAAGAGATAATTGGCGTGCCCATCTTTCCCCAGCAAAAGTCCTATTTTTCATTATACAAGTCAAATCAAGATTATCCTATTCAACTCAATTTAGCTCAAAAATTTCTACTTCCTTCTTCAATATGATCTTAAAAACGTCATGATCAATATTAATTATTCTAAGAGGTAAAAATCACACATGATAAAAAAATTATATACAAAAAGAAAAAAAGAAAAAAAGAGGCATCCATAAGTAAGTGGCTTTATCTTTCCATTTTTTATTCCGTTTTTTGGAAGAATTTCTTATTCCTTTTAGTCTTTGTTATGTAACGACAAAATATCGAATAAAGACACATAGTAGTTGGACTGTTGTGGGAATAAATAGATATTGCATTTATGGTTGGTGGATGCCAATTGCCAAGCCACAAAATCCCTGTGACCAATATATATATTTATATATATATATATGCATATATATGAATGTATAATATTATATATGTACATTTATTACATATGAGATTTGGAGATTGATTAATTGATATTGACAAAAACATAGTAGAGCAAGAGGTGGTGGAAAATTTCAAGAGGGTCCCATAACTGCAAAAATTAAATACTTGCAAGTGACATTAATAGATTAACTGTCTCTGCCATTTAATTAATGCTTCCACATCCCTCCAAATAATAAGGGCATACTTCTCATAAGTCCTTAATCATAATCCTCTGACGGCTCTAGTCTTGTATTATTCAAATATGAATTCACTCAATTTCTTTTTTTCTTTTTTTGGTTTAAGAAAGAAAAATATTTACAGATATGGCTAACGACTTATTTAAATAAGTCTAATATTATTTAGTTTGATACCTTTTTGAAAGAATTTAACCTCCTTTTAATGATAGAATTGGGAGAATGCTATGGTATTGGTAGGCTATGAAAAAACCGAATAAAACTTAGTTAATGTTAAATTATCATTTTTTTTATATGATATGATATGATATGGTTTGATAATTTTCAAATATGCTCCTCTATTTTTTTTTCAAAGGTAAGAAAATTATTTTCTCATGCCCTATCACAAAATTTTCATAAAATGAGAAGTTAAAATTTTATAATTATAGTTTTTTTTTCATAAAATGCTAACTAGAATTTTATAATCAGTTTTTTCTGTCTGAATAATTGTACAAATATATTTTGTTGCAAAATATTTTTATAATCTTTTACCAAACTAATTACTAACATAAGGTCATGTACAAAAATTTTAAGAACTTCAGAAACAATAACAAACTAACCACAATAAACTAAAACCTTGGTTTGTGATATGTGAAGTTTAATATATATTCAATCTACTTTGACGAGACTAATTCAAACTTAATATTTTATCAAGAAGAACTATTAGCCTAATTAATAAACCAACCAAATAATTAGTAATTTGTGAAACTTTATTTTTATTTTTATTTTTTTTATTTCACTTGATGTGGATCAATTACTCTGGTCATATCCACCACATACTAGCCTTCTGTCTAATTAACCTTCCAAAAGCCAAAAAAAAAAAAAAAAAAAGGAGAGGGAGAGAAGGGATAGAAAAGTCATGTACACGAGAAAGTTTGGTACATGTATGTAGTAGGATAGCACTATCATTTTTTAATTATTATGTTATTTTTATTCTTCAAAAAAAGACTGGTATTATATATTTTGATCTAATTTGAGCCAACAAAGAAGAACAAGTTTTAGCATCCTGCCTAATTTTGCGGTACTTTCCCAATCCACACTAGTTTATTTTATTTTATTTTTCTCTAAAGCCACACTAATTAATGGCAAAGATGAATTAAAATAAGTCTTTAAATGAATTATTATACATATAGTTTTTTTGAGGGTGTTATATATGTATATTGTAGTTTTAGAATCATATTTTACATACTTGAGTCTTTTTTTCGTATTTAATTAGTTTAAGCGTGAGAGTCAAACTATTATTGATGAATTTGATTTTATGTGGTTCCACAAAAGAAAAAAAAATTCACCATGATTTTTAAAGAAAATCGTACCATGTAATAATACGGCAAATTAGGTGCCAACTCCCCAAGGAGTCACCGACGCCGTCGGTCCATAAAACTGGCCATGGCCGTACCATCATGTTATTACTGTTTGCACACATTTTTAATATTTTATTTTATTTTGCTAGTCAATTATTGTATTTTTTTGTTGATTAATTCTGTTCATAAATAATTGCAATTGTAATTAATAAGGATATCCAACAGAAAATTGTTGGGACGACACGTATGCAGAGTCTTGTGAAATGGGCATCTGTTGTGAAATGGACATCCGTGGGCTTATATTATAAGCGTCCAATTTATTTATAGAAAATTACACCAAATAAAACAACTATAATTTTAAATGTAAAAAAATAACACATATTTAAAAATATTTAAACGTATTGTCTAAACTATTATAAAAATTCAAAATTACTTTTATCTTCTTCAAACTCTCACAAAAAACTCTAACATACTTTTTCCCTCCACTATCCCCTCTCTACTCATCTTTTCTCTCTAGATCCAGTGACAACTCCTACACCTCTCCTGCTGTTATTCTGACGACCTCTCTTGACGTTACTCTGGGGACCTCGACAACGCCGACGATGAATCCAACGTAAAACTCTCCTTCATGATCGACCTTCCCTTCAGCGCATAAGGCTGCAAAATGGGTGCCTGGGCTGGGAACATTGCTCATCTTTATTCTGCCGCCGCGTAACTTAGCCTCATTGGAGCAACACTGACGTAGCACTTGTCGTTGCCCAACCTTGTTGCCAATCGCCGAGATCGCAAGAGGCCGAGTGTAGTAGTGAAGCGAGCTTTAGTTGCCAAGCTTCTCGCTTCAATCGTTGAGAATTGCAAAGCCACAGTCGTTGGGGAACGGCAGCGGCGTTTGCCTCTGCTCCCGGTGCATCTCCAGCAACGACGCTTGCGACGGGCACTGCTTTGGCGATGAAGCGTGCTCCTCCTATGACTCCTGCGTCTGCTCCGATGACGATCATAACGTGGTTTGTCCTCTTGTCCAGAAAGAGGATGGGTGGGAAATACATGAGTAAAGTGAAGATTTTTGAATTTTTAAATAAAAATTGTGCTATTAATTTTCTTTTCCTAAAATGTGTACTATTAATCTTAATTCTCTCTCTTAAATGGGTTATAGCTCTCTTCTTCCCTTTATTTATTGCAAAATAAACAAAAAGCCAAACCCAGATTTTAATTTTTAAATAAACAAAAATGAAAAAGCAAATAGGAGTAATCGAACAAACGTTCACAAACCTCTATATGTTCATAAATTAATATTTTCTTTGTGGAAGTGTTAATATTATTAAAATAATGAAGAATTTGTTCAATAGAATAAAAACAATGTCCTATCATGTTTTATCATTTATCATTTGTTAAAAAAAAATGTAAATTCTGATTAAAAAAATGGTGATTTCCCATTCGTGTCGCATAATTAAAAAAAGTAAGCTTACACTTGATATAATGATGGAAAAAATATGTAATTTTAAAGAAAGTTGATAATTTTCAAAAAAAAAAGAAAGAAAGAAAGTGATAAAGATTTGACAACTAAACTATAGCAAGTAGGTATGTTTTGTTCTCTTAATATAAAATAAAATAACAAGTGTTCAAAAATTATCCTCTCTTTTTTGTTCTAAAGTAAAAAATTATCCTATTGATGTTTATAAACTAACAAATAGTTTTAAATTTACTTTTTTTAGTAAATTAGTAAAAATTACATTATAACTTAGTAAATCGACAGTATTATTAGAATAAGAAAAGTTTTACTTAATGAAATATAAGAAAAAATTTTCGGGTTTGTATTGATTTACTTAATGAAATATAATTCTCCTTCCCAGAATAAGGAAAATTCTAATAATCTGTTTACGGATTCTTCAGAATAAAAAAAGTAGACTTTGAAAAGAAAAAAGAAAAAAAGAAAAAAAGAAAATCAAGAGAGAGGGAGTGACGCAGCAACAGAATTATATTATATTATATTTATTTATTATTTTGTTGTCTATAAAAAACCAAAACAAAACTGCAAAAAAAAAAAAAAAAAAGAAAAAGAAAAAGAGCAGATCTTCTTCTTCTCCTCTCCTAATTCTCGTATTGTATAAATATCATTCTTCAGCTCCTTCTTCAATTTTCTCGAGAAAGTTCTCTTTCCATATCCTTTCCTCTCTCTTTCCTTTACTTTTACACACAAAAAAAAAAAAAAAAAATCGAATCTCTATTCTTCTTCTTCGTCTTCATTCTCTCTCTCATTTATCTCTGCGTTTCCTGGGAGATTCTTGCTGCTTTGCCGTCAATCCATGGCCATGGCTGCTTAGCATTCCTTCGTCTTCTTTCGTCTTAGGGTTTTTCCTTCCCTACAGGTAATCATAAATCCCAAGCTTTTTGCTTTTTTCTCACCTCCTTATTCTTCTTCTTTTGGTTTAAGCTTTTTTTTTTTTGAGAATTGATTTCATGTCATGAGTTTTAATGCGAGATCTGATGATCGGCACTGTCGAGATTTAAATGTGTTTCTTGGGTTTTAGGGAGTTTTTTTGATTGTATTAATGTTGGTGATTAATGACGAGAGTGATTTGATTGTTCTTCGGATTCTCCAGACGCTTCTACCGCTTTCTCTCTCTAGCTCTCTCTCTCTTATGCTCCCTTAATCTTCAAAGCTCAAAGCTTTGTCCTTTTCCTTTTTTATTGGATTTTTCAATCGTTACTCTCATTACCTTCCTTATACAATGCGCATCTTTTCCCCGGTTTCTCTCGTTCTTCAGCTCAATTGAGAATCATTCTTTTTTTTTTTTTAATTAAATTTCTGAATTGGATGATGACGATTATACTAAACGGTGATGATAGTGATCTTCTCTCTTACTTTTCAGTTCTCTTCTTCAATGTTCAAACTTCAAAGTTTTTCCTTTTCGTTTTTTGTTTTGTTTTTCTCTCTGTTTAATAATTAATGCATTCTTCACGCTTGTTACATTCCTTTCTTAACTACTCATTTCATTTATGGTCCTTTACTATAACTCTTTAATGCTGTTCTCTCTCTCTCTCTCACTCATCTTGTTTATAAGCTCAATTGGACTTCTGTAACCTATTTGCGAATCACTTTCTTATCGCTATCATTATCACTAGTATCATCATCATCATTATAAAGCAAATTTCTCATGTTGGAACGACCATGAAAGGTGGCAATTTGAATGCTATAGGATGATAGCTAGCTTGTTGAGAAGGAGAAAAATGTTTCAGCTTTACATGTTTAAGGTTTTTTTTCTTTATTTTTTGGTGGTGATTTGAGCTTAATCAGAACTAAACCGGCTTGTGTGGAGACTAGCGAAAATTCCTTCAATCTCCTTAAAGGTTCTAGCTTGTTGGGAGTTTTTAAGGAAAATGGCTAGGTGGAAGGTTATGCAGAGGAAAGGCAAGAGAGGTCCTTTAGGCATTTATTTTCAAGAAAAGAGTGTGGCTTTCATCTATTCAGTCAGTGGGAAAATGGTAAACCAAGAGAAAGTATCTTCCTGTGCCACATTTCTGCTTACCCCATCTCAACCAAAGGCCAAAAAAAAAAAGGATTACCCAAAAAAATGATTATTCCTTAAACAAATTTGGAAGCCTCTTATTAATCAAACTGTTGACAAAGTTTTGCTGCTTCTTAAAAGAACTCTACGTACGGTTGACTTAACAGGATAGGAAGTTCTCTATTCAACTGCAGGCTTTCTGTGATTTCTGTGGTTCACATTTTTTTTGGGTTTTCTTTTACAATTTTCTTTCTTTGGAGCAGTTGAATGCTCATTTCTTTGTTACAATTTCTTGGGGTCTAATTGTTCAATACTTATTGGTAACTTCTTCTGTTTTTGTCATCATCAGATACATGTGCACAAAAAGGGCTTCTGTCAATTTGTTCTCTTCCTTGGAAGATTAGTCAACTGCCTAAAAGTCTCTTCCTTTCGCATTGAATCAAATGGCTGGTATGCTCTATGGTTCATAACCTTGACGTACTCACTCAATGAAAGGCTTTCTTGGTAATAATATTATTAAAAGTAAAAATATATATAATTTTTAATCCTGAGATAGTTGTAAAATAAGTTACACTACTGTAGGAAAAAATGATTTGCCAGGCGGAAAAAAAGGAAAAAAAATACATGCTTGTACATGTTATGTTATACTGCTTTTATTTGCTATTTGAAGGCTTAGAAGGATTGAGCGCTCCAGATGAAATTAGAGACAGAAAGTCAGATATTGAAAACTCTGAAGATGAGAGACGGCATTCAAAGATTGGTAACCTGAAGAAGAAGGCAATAAATGCTTCTAACAAGTTCACGCATTCTCTTAAAAAAAGAGGGAAAAGGAAAATTGACTACAGGGTCCCATCAGTTTCTATAGAAGATGTACGGGATGCAAAAGAGGAGAGTGCTGTCCAAGAGTTGCGCCAAAGTCTCCTTGATCGGGATTTGTTGCCGCCTAGGCATGATGACTACTATACTTTGTTGAGGTCAGTGAAATCATTTGTAGCATATACCGAGACACGTGAATGATTCTAGTTCCTTTTTCCTTGTGTCTCTTTGCCGGTATGCTTATTGCCGTTGTGATTTCTCATTTTTACCATTTACTTTGTAGATTCTTGAAAGCTAGGGATTTCAATATTGAAAAGACAATCCAAATGTGGGAGCAAATGCTTAATTGGAGAAGGGAGTATGGAACAGATACCATTTTGGAGGTAATGATGTCAACTTTTGCCATCAAATTTGCAGGTGTAGTCTTAAAGTGAAGAAGTAATAGTGAAGAATTATGCCTCAGTTGGGAGCCTCTTTACTTTTGCTTGTTCTCTGTCGAAGTGAGGTGTATAGAAGATCGGTATACCTCTCGAAATTATTTTCTAACACTCTTTTTGAATTGATTAATGTAAAGGATTTTGAATTTGAAGAGCTAGAAGAAGTCTTGCAATACTACCCCCAAGGGTATCACGGGGTTGATAAAGAAGGCAGGCCGGTTTACATTGAAAGGTTGGGAAAAGCTCATCCAAGTAGGCTCATGCGTATAACCACAATCGATCGATACTTAAAGTATCATGTCCAAGAGTTCGAGAGAGCCATACAAGAGAAATTCCCTGCTTGTTCGATTGCAGCAAAGAGACAGATCAGTTCAACCACAACAATATTAGATGTGCAAGGCTTGGTGCGTGACTTCTTTATTAATATGCCTTCTTTTTACTTTTTGAATTGTTCCAAATTACTCACATTTTTGTGATGCATTTGCTTCGTATTCAGTGATTCTCTTTAATTATGCATATGTGTCATCTCTAAATTGGTTGACATTGAGTTTCTGGATTGTCGAAAGGAAAAAATTTATGACTGCACAATCTTAACTGGCAAATGTTTTTACTTGTCGTACAGGGAATAAAGAATTTTACTCGAACAGCTAAAAATCTCTTGGCTGCTATGACAAAGATAGATAGTAATTATTACCCTGAGGTATCTTTCTACCTCCTCCTAGTGATATCTTGTTTCTGTTGCTATATCATTCTAATCATTCTCTAAATTGGGTACAGACTTTACATCAGATGTATATCGTCAATGCTGGTTCGGGCTTTAAGATGCTTTGGCATGCCGCACAGAAATTTCTTGATCCTAAAACAATTTCAAAGATACAGGTAAAAGAATATTTCTTCAATGCTCTTGGTTTCCTGTTCTTTAAAACCTTGACTCTTCTACTTTAAGGCTTTAAGATTTCTTTTCTTTTCTTTTGGGCAGGTTCTGGAACCCAAATCCCTGAACAAGCTACAAGAAGTCATTGACCTAAGGTATGTCATGCTTGTGGTCTTTCTGTGAATCTTGCATGAAATCCCTTGCGTTTTAATTCCTTGCATATTTCCCCTTTCAGTCAGTTGCCGGACTTCCTGGGGGGATCGTGTACATGTTCTGCTGAGGGAGGCTGCCTTAGATCAAACAAAGGTCCATGGAATGATCCGGAAATAATGAAGGTATGTGAATTGCATCTTAAGCAGGAAAAGGGCTTAAGATTTAAAAAAAAAAAAAAAAAAACCCCTCGAGTTCTTGTTCTCTTTTTGCACTTCTTTCACTATCTATATTTATTGGTTCTGTTTATGTATCTTTATTTTATTCTCTTTTCCTTATATGGTTTTACGTGGAAAATATGTTCTAGGCTTGAAACTTTTTGGGTGTAATATTCAAGATTAACCTAGGTCTCTCATTTGTAGATTGTACATTATGCTGAAGCAACTTTTGTAAGGCAAATCACCAGAGTATCTCGTGATGAGCAGAAGTTTGACTCTTATGTACAGATACGCCCACTGAAGGCAAGTTCTGTTTTGCTGTCAGCAGCATGTTGTTTCGTTAGCATTGATATCTAAATCTTACATCTTTGTTTTCTAAGCAGGGAAGGTATAGTGATACATCAGCAGCAGAATCAGGGTTGGATATTGATGATCCTTTTTCTCCACTAGGACGGGGAAGTTCAGCGGCTTCCCGTTTGGCCCCAGTTCACGAAGAAGTGGGTTCTGATTCAGTGTGTACTGTGTAGATAACATGGTTGTGTTTGTACATATCCTTGGCATAATTTTTGTTTAACATTTTTCAAAATCTGTTTCATGCAGGTCAAGGCATCAGATCAAGTTGCATACTTTAGCTGTGACGATGATTTTCCTCCTGTCGAGAGATCTAATGTGAATGATGAAAAAAGGGTTCATTTTCATTGTCGATCACTTAATGATAACAATCTCGCAAATGTTTCTCGCAAGGCACTGTCATCACAAGGTGACTGTTAAAATGATCTCTTTATTGCAATAAATTTTCTTGGATACGTTAGATTTTTTGTTTTCTTTTGTTTTGTTTCTTAAATCGTTCCTAGCGCTTTTCGTTGTTGCATAATACTTGTGCATTTTTTCTTAAATTTTCATATGCTTTATTTTTCAGGTAGTTTAATCATCCATTGGCTCAACAACGTTAAGGAAAAATTTGAGAAAAGGGAGTTACATCATGTGGCCAGAGTGTTGATGTTGTTCTTTTTCAAAATATTTACGATTTTCTGCAGTGTACGATTTGAATTTTTGAGAAGACAAAACAACATTCACCCAAGTAATTTGATCGAACATACAAGTAGCCCATCCCCAACTGTTGAAGCTGTGAATGAAGAAGACTGCGTCCTTCCATGCATACAGCGTCTTCAGAGACTTGAAAAGGTTTTAGAAGAGCTTAACAACAAGCCTGCGGGAATTCCTTTGGAGAAGGAGAAGATTCTTATGGAATCTTTTGATAGGATAAAAAACGTCGAGTTTGAACTTGAGAAGACAAAGAGGGTATGCTCTTTACTATGTGTATATGTATTCCTCTGATTATTGAACCCCTTATTGCGCCTACAGTAATAACTTTTTTTAAACGTCAATATTTGCAGGTGCTACATGCAACAGTGGTAAAGCAACTAGAGATCGCGGATTGGCTGGAGAAGTTAAAGGAGTCCAATTTTCAAGTAAGTCAACTTGTTCTTAACTTTAACATGTTTTTTTTTTTTTTGCTTAATTTTATCTAATAATAGAGCACCAAAGCACTAATATCGGGACACGATTACTAAAATATTTGTACATAGAGGATCAAGTTTGTGACAATACTTCATGGAAATTCACGTTTAAAAAATTGTGTTGCCAACAAAATTCACTCTACTGCATATCAAATTTGTAAGCATGGTACAGTTTTTTTGAGTCCCTTGTCTGATAATGGGAGGATCATTGGTGCAGCAAAGAAGATTGTTTTGTTGAAAGCATGAAGATTGCATCGAATGTCAAACAACAGATAGGAGGTTCATGCTATTAAAGCATGCGACTTGAATTTGGGGGCGAAAGTAGCCAGCATATACAAGCACACACTATGAGGACACTTGCCTTTTTGTCTCTTCATTTTCTTTTCTTCTCGTATTGAAAGTTCCTTATAGTGAGCAGGCCAAGTTTATAACAACAGCTGAATGACTTGTAACCGTGCACAGGTCTAAAAATTACAGTGTAGAGATAGAGAAAGTTAAATGAAAAGGCTTTACTTGCGGGGTATGTTTCACTTTGTCTTCTCTCATTATCGGTCAAAAAAAATTCCAAAGAACACTTGAATTGTGTCTGGTTTCCCATTTGGAAGCTGCCAAGGAGCTTGCCTGTGTCACAGCTCAAAAGTCATCGTTGAAACTGCTAGCATTTTAGCCAAAAATGTTGACGGTCTCTGTGAGCTCCCAACGTCACATGAGAGGGGAGTGGTCTCTGTTAGCTAGAGGTGGCAATTTGGGTCGTGTTTTAGTTGAACAATATAATCGTGTTGGTTTGAAGTTGATCCACGTGTCAATTCTGTTGATCCTTTAGGTTGAGTTTGAGTCTTGTTACCTTGTTATAACTTGGATTGCCCTCTATGATACTCGTTGAGGCCAATGCTAACACGAATTTGTCTGTCTTTCGTCCAACACGAATTTCTCAACCAGCTTGTTTGAGCGTACATACATATAAATATATATTTTAATGCTCAGGTGAGTTGACACAAATGTCAGTTAAACATGGTTAGGATTTTTGGTATTTATTTCGTTGTGGCAAATCTGTAATTTCAGCAAATTGTTTGTGATTTGTCAACCAATGACAATTGGAATTGCCCTTTTGTCAATATAATGTAAATTGGGATGAAATTGTCAAAACACAATAAGGGGACGATAGGTTTGCCCACCAAAAAAATGTGGGGACCATGGTGGGGCCTTATACACCTGGATTTGGTGGTTACAGCTTGAAATTGGTTGTGAATGTCAACTCATGAAACAGTCCACTAAGGATGCTCATTCTCATGCTCATGCTTGTGTTCAATGTTCTTTAGTTTTTGACAAAAATGATCATTTTCCTTAGAACGTGGCCTCCAAAACTTTTTTTTTTTAAGGTAAAATATATCAAATCAGATGAGAGATAATGCTGAACTTCTTAATAACAATGTAGATTAAGAGATTAAATGTTTATGGACAAGAAGCAAAGAATATATGAGATTGATCAATGCATTGCCCTCTAGTCTCTATTCGTATTCCAACTTCCAAGCTTCAATCCATATATCTATCTATCTATCTAATTAAAATAGGTAAAAAAAAAAACAGATGGAAAAAAAAAAGGGTAAAAGTTGTTATATAAAAACAAAAGAAAGAAGTATCTTGTAATTATACCTCTTAAAGAGGCTTTTTTTATTCTCTAAAATAGAGCTTAAACACACGATTAATCTAACATGCAAGTTACGCGTTTTTTTTCCCTTTTACAAAAATTTGTGGTAAAGTGAAAAAAAAAAGGATCTTATTAATATTGCTCAGTTTTGACCGTTCATTACATTTAAACCGTATCAAATTTTTTTTTTTAAAAAATTGTGAATTAAAAACATTTCTATTTTATTGAGGAGAAAAAAAAACATTTCCATTGGGCCGCAAGGAATTTGGCCACAGAGACATGTGTCAAAGTTCTTTTAACTATGGTTAATGTTAACGTAACTTTAATAAAATTGAATGAAAATCTAACGGTTAAACCAAACACATATCTCCTCAGGAATTGTTTGTTTGTTTGAAATAGAGATATATATCTTTTTATACCTTTTATTTTAAAAATTAATTCAAAATCTATAATTTCTGTTTTAGATTTTATAGAATTTAAATTTTTAGATTTGATTTAATATATAAATTTATATATTTTCTTAATTAATATTTAATTTTTGACCTAAAAAATTATACAAAATACCCCTAAATTGAACATAAGAAACTTTACAAATTTTAAAAAACTTGATATAAGATTTTTCAGACTTCAAAAACATAAAAAATACTCTCAAAAATTAGTATTTTGTGTGTTTTTATTTTTGTTTTTTTTTATTTTTTAATTTTATTTAAAGATAATTTAATTATTTTAAAAGTTAAAATTATCTATTAAAGGTAAAAAATTATATATTTGTATATTGGATTTGTTACACAGAGAGAGAAGAATTCATACGCGTTTTGTGAATAAAGTCCTGAAGAAAAGCGAGTTTTCGTGTTAATCTTGTCGTACCCAGCCAACCTGTTTTCCTTTAAAATTTCTATGTTCTATTTTTTATTATTTTGTCGTCGTTTTCTTGCTAACGTCTGTACTCTTCTGTCTCTCCCCACCCTGTAACTTTTTTATTCATTTCTTCTCTCGTACCCAAAAAAATAAAAAAAAATAAAAATCCAGAACTACACGAAGAAGGAATTGGACAATACCCAATAGTCGAAAAGAAAAGAAAAAAAAAAAAGACACAGATCTTTCTGATCTCTTCTTCATCTTCTTTGTTCTTTGGTGTTAATAAGCCACATTGATTAAAATGGAGTTGAATCGGAAATACTTCTCCATGTCTTCTTCACTTATCTTCGCCTTGGTAGTTTTGATGGGAATTATTGCTTCTGCTTCATCTTCCACTTTTATTTCAGGTACTTCTTTTGAGTAAACTCTGTTTTTTTTTTTTCCTTGTTCTTATTTTTTTCCTTATAGCTCAATAAGTATTACAAGCTAAGCTGTGAAGTTTTCTTTCCTTTTTTGTAAATGCAGATGGTGTTCTTAATTTTCATGGTTCTACTGGCCGCAACCTTCTTCAAGCCAAGAAAGGTTGGATTTTTTTCACCCACTCATATTTCAAAATTTGTTCTTTTTTTTCTTTTTCTTTACTTGGGCCAAGTACTATTTATTTTTATTGAAGTTCATTTGTATATTTCTGCATTTAGGGAATGCCCATTTGATCTCTTCTGTTTTCCATGCTTGTTTAGTGGTTTTAGTGACAAATCCCGAGAACCATGGATTTTGCTTGCATAAGATAATCCAGTTAATTTATTATTATTCAGGCCAAGAAAGCTTCAATTTTTTTCACGCCTTGATTTTCAAAATTGTTTCTTTTTTCCTTTTCTTTGTTGGGGTTTCCAATAATTATCTGTTTTTGTTGAAGCTTGTCAATATGTGGCTTGAAAGCTCATTTGTTTCTACATTTAGAAATGCCCGTTTGATCTCTTCTATTGTCCACGCTTGTTTATTTGTTTTTGTGCTAAATGATCAATTTTTGAGTTCTTTGGATATAACTCGTCACTCATATAAGATAATCTACTTGATTATTTTTGATCTGTTCCCTTTCTGCCTCTTTTTAGTTTCTTCTATATGTAACCACGACCATGTCAAATTTGTGTCGAGAAAATAAATCTACTGCCTAAATAAATAATAAAGGTTCTTTTTCAATTAAGAAATCTGGTACAAAGATAAGAACTTGGAAGTCTTTTTTGTTGTGTTCCTTTCTATCTTGATGATGACCGAGTTCATTAAACCATGAGGACATTCTAAATTAACTTGAGAAAGCCAAATTAGGATAATCTTGGATATTGAGAAAAGTGAATGTTTTGTATGCTTTGGGTAGGAAGACATGTTGTCTATAGCTTTAGGAATCCTGCTTCTCTTAGTTCATATGACCTGGATTATATATCAAGGTTTTCGAAGCCATTGTTGTTGGTTAGAGTTTTGTAATCTGTTAAGCAAATTCTTGAGCTGTGCCAGAAATACTTAGCTCCTTCTTGTTTGCTTGAAGTGACAATTGCTATGCACAACACCAATTTGCTGAACTCAAAATAAATCTTCAAATTATTATTTTCCATGGCATTTTTCTCGACTTTGATCAGAACCAGATCAACTTTTTGAGCCCATTTAACGTTGGAAAGTAAAGGAGGGAAAGATTTAATCAGCTTCTGAAGCAAAGCGAAGCATATGTGTATTGACTATGTTTACCTTGATTTTGATGATCAATTATAGGGACACTATAAATGTGGTTTCTCAAGAAAGCTCTTCTAAAAAGGCTTTGAAACTTACGCTAGAGCTTCAATAAGATATTATATACGGGATCCCAACAGTTTTAATTGCTTATTAGTAAATTTGAATATTATTTTGATCTCATTAAATTCGTCTAAAAACATGGTTCCAAACACTGATTGAAGAGTCATAGCTTCTTCTTTTTCTTCTTTTACCCTATGTTTCATTTGTGACTTTATATGTATATATCATCGGTTAGAGCTGGTGTAGATGATGTTTAATATCAATAACGCGGTCAAAGGAGTTTAATTTAATTTGTCATGTGTTCTGCAGGTTGCCCTGTTAACTTTGAGTTTTTGAACTACACCATTATCACCAGCCAATGCAAAGGACCGCATTACCCTGCTGACCGTTGTTGCAAAGCATTCAAGGACTTTGCATGTCCTTACGCAGACGTGTTGAATGACTTATCAAATGATTGTTCCTCAACTATGTTCAGCTACATCAACCTCTACGGGAATTACCCGCCCGGCCTTTTTGCCAGCGAGTGCCGAGAGGGGAAGGAAGGTCTTCTATGCCCTGCGGTTCCACCTTCACAGTCGTTGAATGAAAGTGGTTCTAATGTCATGGGTTATCCATCTCCACTGCTCTTGCTATCAGCTGCACTCCTTGTCTTCTTATTCCAGTTTTTTTGAGAAAGCATGGACTTTTCTTTTTTGGGTTCCCTTACAATCATTTGTTGCACCTTGTGGGATATTTCAATTTTTCATTGGTTTGGGTTGGTATTCATGTTTCAACACAATTATGCTTAAGCTTATGCAATTTTACTTGTATCATTCTTGTTTATCTATCAACTTTTGCTTTTGTTGGCTCAAAATAGTAGGGGTTAGGCTTTTGTTGTCTGGAAAATTGAAATGGATTTCTGTATTACATTGACAGCTAAATAATCTTAAAAGAGTCTTCTTTTTTTTTTGGGTGCTCTTGGTTCACTGCAACTTTTACAGTTTAGGACTTTTCTCCCTCTTGTTCTTAGAGGATTATGTAATATTGTGAAAAAATACTAAAAAAAAACCTTATCAGTATGTAAATTTAACGGAATTTGATGAAAATTAGACTGCTAAGAACTGTACACTAAGCAATCAATTATTAAGGTAGACACGATACGAGTGTTGGAAAACAAGTTAGAATTTGAAATTGAAACATAACTATTATAGTATGTGAGAGCTTTATATTGTTGCATATTAGAGTTTTATATTGTAACAGTTGAAACCTTGGTGTGGAAACTTTGTTCATAAAACACTCTCTCCTTATGATATCTTTATTATTTCTTAGGGCGATTAAGCGGTATCCTTTGGCGACGGCATCTATGAGACCATTAGTTCTCACAACTGCCTTCTCTTACTCGAACACTTTACTGGGGTCCATGATGAGCTGGAGATCAAAGTGGACAAGGAATACAATAATCTAATTTTTCATATATATCCCATTTTATTTGGACTCTTTCTGTGGCTGTGGTTCACTGACACCACACCTCACCTCACCCCAAAAAAAAAAAAAAAATCCCGAGTAGTAGCAAAGCTTTCTTCATGGCTCCAGAGATAATTTGATAACCCAAACAAATCTATAGTTCATGTTACTACTAGATATCCTGTATGGCTGCGCCAATATCTCCCTGTGCGTCCCCTTTTATGTGTAGTAGCAAAGCTAGGAAGACTCCAGCCAATGTAATTTTGCTTCGAATGTGTCACGACTTCCATGAGGTAAGACAAGTACATGCTCAATTTGTGGTCTCTGGATTCATAAACCACCCTCCGAATGGCGGGCGACTCGTGGAATCTTATGTGAGAGTGTCCCAGATTCACTATGCCTTGTCCATCTTCAACAAAATCCCTTCTCCTGATGTATTTGCCTACAACACCATCATTAGAGGACTAATGTTGGATAAGGACCACTATAGCTCATTGTTGATGTATAACAAGCTATTGATGGATGGATTAATCCCGGATAATTACACCTACACCTTTGTTCTCAAAGCATGTTCCCAAATGAAAGTTCTTCTTGAAGGTAAGCAAGTGCATAGCTGGATGATTAAGGCTGGAATAGCGCTTGATACTCATGTTCATAGTTCGTTAATAAACATGTATGTGAGCTCCGGCAGCATAGCTTGTGCGGAACGCGTTCTTGCAGAGTTCAAGGAGGAGAACACGCTTGCAAAGAACGCGATGATTTCGGGGTATCTAAATCAAGGTCATGTTGACAAGGCTAGAGCAATTTTTGACAAAATGGTAGCAAAAGATGTTGCCTCTTGGAGTGCAATGATAGGGGGATATAAAGATAATGCCATGTATGTAGAAGCTTTAAGCATCTTCCAAGAAATGGTAGCTTCTCATGTTTCTCTGAATGAATCGGTTCTTGTGAGCTCTTTGTCTGCCTGTGGCCATTTGGGAGCTTTGGACCGAGGAAGTTGGATTCACGCTTATGTCGATAAGAATAGGATTAAGCTAAGCACTACTCTTGGTACTGCCCTAGTAGACATGTATGCTAAGTGTGGCTGCATAGAGAGTTGTTATGAAGTCTTCAAGAAATTACCTCATAGAGATGTGGTCGCATGGGGAGCTGTTATTTCTGGCTTTGCCGTTCATGGCAAACCAGAAAAATGTTTTCAACTCCTTGGTGAGATGGTCTCTGAAGGGGTCCAACCAAATGAAGTGATCTTCGTGGCAATTTTATCTGCCTGTTCTCATGCTGGGTACGTTGAATTGGGGATTCGATATTTCCAACAAATGGTGAATGATTTTGAGATTGTACCATCAATTGAACACTATGGATGCATGATTGACCTCCTTGGCCGTGCAGGCCGGCTAGCGGAGGCAGAAGAGTTCATCTTGGCAATGCCAGAAAAGCCAAATTCGATAATTTGGGGTGCGTTTCTTAGCGCTTGTAGGACACACAATGATCCCAAGAGAGGGAAGTTGGCATTCAAGCAATTGATGGAGTTAGAGCCAATGTCTGGTGACCGGTACAAACTTGCAGGGCTGATGTTTAGCAGTGCTGGCGAAAAGGAAAACGCGAGAATAGTTAAGAAATTCATCAACGAAAATGATTTGGAGATGACTCGTGGATTGAGCTTCATTGAAATCGATGGTGCGGTAAATGAGTTTATGGCTAGTAATATCGATCAAGATCGGTATGAAGAAATCTATAGACTGTTTCAAGGAGTAAACAGTGAAGATGACACACAGTTAGGGTACAAGTTCTCCTGAATTTAGAAAAAAGCAATTCCCTTTAGCATAACAGTCGTTTCTATGTGACATTAATACTTTATTTGCACATATAGTGCATAACAAATTTATTACTTCCCTGGTGCTTACAGTAGATCAGGAATACACTATACACGAATAGAAAATTGAATAGTCTTTGACAAATTCCTTTTCTTCTTTCTCTAGTGAATTGTAAGTTGGAAAGGCGTATGCTTGTAAGTCTTCACGAGACGAGGTCGATCTCCCCTCATCTGGAAGTGCTATAATATACCAGGTTAATACACAACCGAACATGAATAAAAGCATTCACCATGGGCGGTTGAGCCTTGATTTTTGGCGAAACTGCCTTTTCGTCACGCACCAAGGACCGGGGAAGGTGCTCAACTGCATAAATAATAAAAAAAAGTGAAAACTAACTCTATGAAATGATAAAACCAACCAAACACTTAATACTAGTAACCCCAAAGAATGGAAAGAATCAATTTGTTGCCTCTTAAAAATTAGTGCTTTAACTTCATGTTTTAGAATTAACCGAATATAATGGTTAAGCTGACATTTTTACTTAGCAATGCAACTTACATTGCTGATGATCTTCCCCCCAAACCATGCCGTATCTGCACCATATGGAGGGGGAATGACCGTTATTCCGCTCGACAAAGATGTAGAGAAGATTTCATGCAGTTCCTTTTGAAGCCTCTCTGAATTTGGCGTTGAGGAAAAGAAGAGTTACGATTATAATACAATCAAATAACCAAAAGCATCCTACATGGTCAATATAGTTATAATATGTGGCTCAGAAATATCTACTACACCAATAAAATTCTTTCCACAGAAAAATACATGAAGATCAATGTAAGAAATTGGAGAACACCTGCCAATCCAGGTAAACAAGCAGTTCCTCCGGTCAGTACGACAGTCTTGAACCAAGCATCATCACCTGCTAATTCTGCAGCATGGCAATGGTCCATACAAAGTGCTACTGCCTGGTGTAAACCCATTGCATGCCTATATGGAGAAGAGCAAAAGACTAAGACACACCACTTGCGGAAACGAATATTTCAAGAATATTTAATGCAATCTTGTGAGCATTTCCCATTAGATATTTTAAATATTGAACAAGCAGAGGGTCCTAGATTGTGGATGTTCTAAAGAGTGATTATATTAATTTGGATCAGCATGGAGGTAGACATACCAAGTAATCCCAAAAAAAAAAAAAAAAAAAAAAAATTGAATGCTTATGAAGTTCGATGCATGTGCTGTTTAAAATATTGTTGGAAAATTTAACAAGTTACACCAGATAATAAAGACATCTACTTTTTTAGTCAAAGAACAAAAAACAAACTAATTTCAGATCATACATCTTCATTAAATTTTCGTTTGAGAGTTTCAGTTCTCGGTGACCTTTTTTTTCGATGATTTTGTTCTCAGTCACTTTGCCTGATCAGAATCATTCCTAAAGCATCTCTAGGGATCCTTCAGACGAAATAGACAGGAAGAGTTCACAAACACAAGTAACTAGCACAAGAAGGGCCAGAACTTACACTCCTGCCATTCGTGGCTGGAACAAAATTTCTCCTGTTTTAAAGCGCTCTTTTGATAGTGTAAACCAACCTTCTGCTGTGGCCTCAAATGATGCTTGTGTATTTTTTAATAGCTCAGCTTCATAATCATACGCAACGTAGCATAGATTCTGCATGGAAAATTGTGATAAGATATCACGCAACTTCAGTAAGGTCCTAGTGAAACACAAAATTGAGACATTCAGATAACAAAAAATTTTCCCAATGACCATATTTTCAACTGGGACTTGGTTGAGTCTCAAAATTTTCCTTCCTTCAGTTCTTGTTCTTACTCCAAAATTCTCTCTTTTTTCAGTCCTTCAGTCCTCTAATCTCCATTGGTTCTATTATTCTATATCAATTCTATTTTTTCTCCTTGGTTCTACATCAAGATGCTTGGTGGACGAAGGTGCAAAGCTGACAGAAGTAGAATTAGTAATGAATCTCCAGAAGAACAATTGAACTGGCAAAGTCGAGAATCAAAACTAGGAACAAACATAGAGAAAGATGAACTAGCAAGTTGAGAATCAAGTTCAGAGACATCCCAATGTTTTCCCCCCCTTGAAACCTACACACTACAAAAACGATAATGCCCCTACCTCTTTCAATGTGCGAATGGTGTGCAGTGATTCAAAATTGATATTGTTCTGCTGCATCAGCTCCCTAAGATACCCGGTTAGTTTTAGCGCTCCCACTCCAACAACTTCGACACCCACTTTGCGCATTACTTTACCATGTAAAACTAGAAAAGAAAGAGAAGAAAGAATTCATAGCCCAAACAATTACATACGCTTGAGACACAGGACCAGAAACAAAGATTTCAGTATAAACTTTACCAAAAAGAAAATAGTTACTGAAAAATTCGAGCGGATGAAGACGAAATAGAAAGAATACAAGCAGAAAGCAACCCCACCAAATTTAATATGGCATATGAAGAATGAGAGAGGCTAAATAGATTGAGAATAACCCAAACTAAGCAGAAAAATTAAGGTATAACACATATCATCTATAATGCAGGAAAAACCAAGGTATACTAATGGTAAATGGAAATCCATTATTAGCCCTCAATAGGCATAAAAATGTGAGTTGAGGCTCACATTAGAGCACCCATTAATTTTAAACCATACAGAACATTTAAAAAAAATACAATTGCTTACTCGGAACAATTGATGTGACCTGGAACCCAATATTTACAACAATTCCCGAAGTCCTTCTTGCTGCATATAAAGCTAAAGTTGCCTATAGTTTAAGAACAAATAATTCGTAAGATGTCATGAGAATAACAACTATCACAAAAGAATTATCTGACCAATTTTGTGCTAAAAGTCCATCCAAACACCTCATACGGCAAACCACACATGCAAAGGCCATTTTAGATCGTAGTATTAGTTTGTCGATATGGTGCATGTTCATGATTGTGAACCAAATAAGGCAACGGCACGAAGTAAGGAAAACAAGATTACGGAAGCTCCCCAGTCCCAGGAAAGTCATATTAGGTGAATGTTGCGAGTGACTACCAGATCCAGCTCTCAAATAAGCTATTTATAAAATTGTGAAGCACAATTCATTGTAAGACTATGGTATCAGATTGCAAATGGAGTGTTGCTCGAAATTAATTTATCGTATTTGCTTTCATTCTTTAAAAAAAAAAAATTGACCACCGGCATAAATTAAGATAGAGAAGAGCTTACCTGATTAATTGCACATACAGCAGGAGCGTTCATGTCAAACAGTGTTGTATATATGGCTTCTTTGAGCTGTCGTCTTGATGCTTTGGCAGATTCAGTATCTGCAATAATACAGACAGTTACCACACCATAAGAAAGAAAATTGTACATCTTAGTGGTAACGTGTTGGGTAAAATATGACAAAAACATCACTAGACGTTCTTTGGTGATAAAAGGGAATTTTATTTAAAGGACTATTCTTTAGAAGCAAGACAATCTTTACTCTCTAAAATTTTCTGCCTTAAATAATTAGATATCAGGAAATATTGTAATGCACATGAAATCGATCAAGCATTGCATGATTAGACCAATATTCAAAGTGGCTTTAAGCAAGGATGCATGTCTAGTTTAAGACTGAGTTGAAATATGTTAGCATGCAGAAATACCCTCTTCTTGTATACAAAAAGACTGAGAGGTATGATCCACAATCCTTATAGTCATAGAGTCGTCCAATTAACAATGGGAAAAGCCTTAAATCTCAATAGAAAAGGAGACATAGCCGAAAACCAGCAGCGATGCTTCATTTTGATAGTGATGCAACCTCAATAACACAGAAGGAGCGAAAGATAGCATCCAAAAGACAAATATTAGATAAAAGCTGACCATCATAATGCAAGATTGGTATGGACACAACCACTGGCTGTGCTGCCGCTTTCACCTGCATCCTGTAATAACACACAACTGACATGTCAAACATCCACGTAAGCTCAGTAGCCAAAAATACATAAATGTAGGCAAAATTCAGAAGTATTAAAATAGTCAGGTTTTTAAATAAATTTCTATGTTAAGTCAAAGATCTGATTTCATATTTTATGTAAAGAAATGGATGTAGGAAAAGAACCTGTTATAAATAGTGGAAAAGAACTGCCTAAGTCTGGAATACATTGGAGACTCGATATTACCAAATTCCTGCAAGTGGGATAGTTTTAGAAAGGATATAGCCAAATAATCCATCTTAAAAAAGGGGGAATACATCAAACAAACAACTGTTGGGACCATACGACTGCACTGAAATTTCTATGAGATATTTTCATAACTCCCAGTTAAAACAAACACCTCACCAAAAATGTTGCTGAGCGGCCAGATGGACAAGCATACTTGCTCCACCCAAACTTGCAGTAGCCAGAGCCACCTTCCAAAGAACAAGAAGGGAAAATATGAGGGATATATTTGTGAATGAAGACCAATCAAACTATAGTTCTCGATAAAATATTAAATGATTGGTTTACAATGTAAGAAGTTCGATATCATCATCATCATCATTTATTTGTTTGTTTGTTAAGAAAACCATTCCTTGGGAGCTAAGTGGGTAAATTGAAAATTCTCTATCCAACTTGAAACAGCCATACTTTCGTTTGAATCTATGTAAAAAGGTGATGATCCTTTGTTTGAATTGTGAACTAGGTACTAAGGACCCCAAGAAGATGTGGCATCAAATTTCAAAAGCGGGAAAAAGAAAAAATGAGGCAAGTTGCCATTCTCTGGCATGATGAGTTTGCGGTTTAGTAATTACCATCAATGATAATTGAGCCGGGAACTTGCATTCGCTGACTATAGATACTCATGAAGGACAACTGGGGAATCTGACCTGATGATGCTCTGCAACCAAAGAAATTCCCAGCATAATTAAAAAATTCCTCCAACCAAACCAAGTCAAATTTCAGTATCCAACTCTCATATTGCGCATTGTTTTCCCCAGTTTATGAACCAAATCGAAAAGCTACTCTTTTTTTTTTTTTTTTTGGTTCCCCCAAATTAAGCTGAAGATCGGTCATGTCTTATGCATATGAATTCAAGGAATTAAAACCCAGATGGCTAAGTTATGAAAAATTCGTGCTATTAGACGCAATAACTGAATTAAAAACATTAGTAAGTATTAACCAAATTCATGCATTTTAAACACTAAATCATAGCTAAATTAAGCAAATTTCAACTATTTGAAAACATAAGTGGAGTAAATAATTCAAATAAAAAGGTGCAGGAGGTGAGGAGAGGACTTACTGGAGGGGGTAACCCGATCTCAGGTTGATTTCGGCGAAGAAAACAGATTTCGACAAGTCGTCGCCGTTCTGGAAGAAAAAAATCCAGAGCTGATTGTCGGAGACTAGGGAGTTCCAGCCCTTGGAGACCGCGCTCATCTTCGTGGCTTCCTTTGGGCCGAGAAGTTTCAGGATTTGCATCAGTATATCCGACGGAATCTGATCGAAAGCTCCCAGCGACGACGACGAAGACAACGGTGACAAACTGGAGAGGCGATTTCGTTCCGATGAATCGCCGTTGGAGAGCGACCGGAATCTGATCGAAGATTGTACTTTTCTCAGCAACGTAGCCATTGCAGCTCTGCTATTAATTCAGTTTCATGAAATTCTAGGGACAAAATACACCAGCTCAGCTGCTGATTAGCTCGGATGGGTTTTCTTTCTCCGAAAATTAGAGCATTTTTCACGGAGGCAAACAGAAATTGGGAGTATGGCCACAGCTCTATCCGTTGATTTCTTTCCAAGATAGCAACACCAGCTTTCGGCTTTGAAATTTCTTTTTTCTGATAAATTTCCTCGGGAAAGTTGGGGAATTTTCCAGGGAGGCAAACGGAATTTGAAAAATTGTACGAAAACCACCGGCTCGGCTGCTAATTAGGTCCGATAGATTCTTCTTCTTCTTCTTATGATGGTTTTTGGTTTCTTTTTGGTGAAAAAAGTCGAATATCCTCAGGAAACTTAGGGGATTTTCCGGGGCGACAAGCGGAAGTCAGGAAATGGAAGTTAGACTTGGGACTTTGAAAGACTTTTTTGGGAAGGAGAAGACGATGACGTGGCGGTTTGTGAACGTGACACGTGGGGAGATCAGGGAGCCAGAAAGTGATGTCTTTCGTGATAAACGTGCGCTTTTGTCTGTTGTGTCTCGTGTAACAACCGACAGAACCGGTACTGTCGCTTGCACGTACGCTTAAACACCATGTCGTTTCAACTTGGGAAACTATAGTAAGAGTGCCAGAGTCAACGTATATAATAATCTTCAACCAAAAAAAAACCTTATATAATAACATCGGTTGGTTTTAAGTTTAAACGTATCATCAATTCATATCCTTTTCAACTGAAAGACATCATTAATTTATTAATAAATAACTAAACAAATAAATCATTTTTTTTTTGGAAAAAATACGTGGCAACTCCAAACTAACACCCTATTAATATTACGTAATTATGCCCACTAAATCTAATTAGAAATTCTGTTTTTCTAGGATCTCAACACAGCCTATGCCTATCTATTTAAAAACGACACAAAAAAGCCTAAAAAAGCCTATCTTGTCTTTATGTGTAACGCAGCTTCAACTTGCAAACGACAAACCGACAAACCAATAAACTATCTATCACTTACACTTCCTAAACACGACGTCGTTCAACATGCACAACCACAGCAAGACTTTTTATTTATTTATTTATTTTTAATTTTTTTGATGAGTAACACAGCAATACTTATTTCATGTGTCGGTTGCCTTTCGCTTACCATCATTGGTTTTATAATTTTTTTATTATAAAATACTTTATCATTGAGTTGGAAAAAGAAAAGCTCTGGAATACTTATATAGCTTATCATTACTGGTTATTTTTTTAAGAAATTAATGGTTGAAATTAATATCTATATATTAATTCTTAGCCAAAAAAAATATCAATATATTAATTTTTATAGACCTTTTTTTGGGCATATGAGCGCTAAAATTTTAAGGCACTTTTTGGACTTTCACTAACAATATTTATAGATATAGAGTCTTAAAAAATAGACAAAAATGAATATTTTTATAATTTTCTCATAGGTTTTTTTTTGGGAATAATTTTCATTTTTATTTGATGCTAGTCAAAACATTATCAATATTGTATTTTGCTTTGAAGGTATTAATAATGTATTTTTAAGGGACATTATGCATAACTTTTTTTTTTAGGGGAATTAGGAATGACCTATTTAAAAGGAAACATTATGCACCCTCCTAAAAAAATAAAAATCCTAATTTATTTATTTTAGTGGCTGTTTGGTTGAGTGGTAGGAATTGTGGTTTTCACCACAAACTCAATTATGAACGGTGTAAGGCTCTAACATACTATAGTAACAATAAAAAAAAATTACTACAGCATAAAGCTCTCACATGTTACAATAAAAGTGATTCTAATCAACGGTTACCACCACTCCTCCAAACATCCGTTTAATTTTATAAATGCAAAAAAGAAAAATAAGTTCATAAAATTAAAAATCTGGGTATTTCTCTTTTTTTTATCGAGCCCCGAAAGTTTTCGCGATCTAAACCACACAACAATACTTGTTCTTCTTTCTCTTCTTTTTTCTTCTTCCTCAGAATTTTCCCAATTCCCACTTCCCTCAATTACGATTACGAGACTAAAAAATCTGCGAAAAAGGTTTGATTTTTTTCGTCTCTTCTGGTTTCAATCTCTCGTTTTCGTTTGGCAAGAAAAATGTCTATGATTGTCAGTTTGTTTACGAATTTCGTCTGGTTCTGCGTTTTCGATATTTTTAATTTCTTTTGATTGATTATATTGCTCAAAAGGATTAATTTTTAACCGTTCAATCGTGCTTGTATTATTCGATTGTTTTGGGCTTAATCCGAGTTTAGTTCTGTTACTCTAATTTAGTTTCTCTTCGAAGAAAATTTGGCTGTTCTAGTGATCTTTCAATTTCAATTTCGTTTTTTTTAGAATTATTTGCAGAGGAAAGGAACAATTTTTTTAGTATTGATTGCATTGTTTTCTTTGGTGTATTTCATTATTTTCTTTCGGTGGTAAATATTATTGAAAGATGCTTTTGCATGTTTAGAATTTGACAGTCAGAACAGGAAAAGGGAAAAAAAAAAAAAAGCGTGTAGCTTTGTGTTTGGAAGATGGGATTATTGGTTTTGCATGTTTTGATAGTTTGATAATTGGTTCATTCTTAGGTGTTTCTTTGTGGTCATGAGTATAGACTTAATTTGTTAGATTTTAAAGCTATTATCCAAAAAAAAAAAAAAATTTGGTTTTTGATTTTAGCTTGACGGGTTTGTTAGTTTCCTTAGTATGAATTTTGTTTATTTCTTTATTTTTTATAAATCTAGGTGTAAACTCTGCTTAGTTTCTGCTCCAACACTCATTACTTTAAAAAAAAAAAAAAAAGAGCGTCCTTTTATTAAGGAATCTGGATTTACGTTATTATGATGCATAAATTCGCTGTTGACCGAAGACAGGGTTGTTTGTTTATTTACATTTTTGTAATGGCCGAAGAAAACTTGCTGTCTATTCTTCTTGTTGATTGCTTGATTATATTGTTTGAATTTTTCTGTGTAGGTCTGGATTTGTTAGGAAGAATATGGCTCATTATCAGGGGGAAGATGCTGATTATGCTGCTGATGAGTATGATATGGAGGATGTAGACGATGACATAGATGATGAGTTTCACGATAGAGATATTGGCAGCTCGGATTCTGATGTTGATGAATTTGAATTTTCGGTTGCTGATATTATGACATGTTTTTGAAGTCTGCTTCATACTCTATTCGTCTTTTCTTTTAAAAGCTTTTATGGGTTTTGATTGTTTTTTTTTTTTTAATCTGCACAGAGTTTGTGTATTTCTATTTTCTGACTGTGTATAATAGCTAGGAATAACACGATAAATGTTTGTGCAGAACAGTAAAATAGCCGATAGTACTGCTAAGCAAGCTAGGGGAGGAAAAGACATCCAGGGTATTCCTTGGGAGAGGCTTGGCATTACAAGAGGGAAATATCGACAAACTAGGTTGGAACAGTATAAGAACTACGAAAACATCCCTCATTCTGGTGAGGGGTCGGGAAAGGTAAAAGTTGTTACATGTCATTCATTTGTTGTATGCTTGCTTTTCAGTTTTGGAGTTTTGCGGATAATGTTTAATTTCGATTATGATATGACAGAATAGTTTTGGTGAACATGTTACTTTCCCTTGTAAGCAGGATTGCAAAATTACTGAGAAAGGCTCTACATACTATGATTTCAGAAGAAATGCACGATCAGTGAAGTCAACCATTCTCCATTTTCAGGTTTGCTGATTGCAAGTTTGCATTTCTACTTACTATGCTTTTTACATTTTGGACATGGGATATAGGGAAAAGAAAGTATTGGTCTTATTCAAAAAAAAAAAAAAAAAAGGTACTGTGATTTGGTGTGGTTGATGTTTATTCTTTTGGTTTCACGATGCAGTTGAGGAACTTGGTCTGGCCTACGTCAAAGCATGATGTCTACCTTATGTCACATTCTTCTGTGATGCATTGGTCGGCATCAACTTTCATCAAGTCTGAGGTTCTCAATGTTTCAGGACACGTGGCACCTTCAGAGGTGAGTTGCTTCTCATCATTTTTTTTTTTGGGTTTTCAGAGATATGACCTTTGGGATGTTGCATTTTTTTAAACCTGTTAATTCATTCGATTTTTGGCTATGTTTTAATGTTAAATTTAAGCAACTAACTTTCCCATGTAGAAACATCCTGGAAGCTTGTTGGAAGGATTTACAGAGACTCAAGTCAGCACCCTTGCTGTTAAAGATAAGCTACTAGTTGCTGGAGGGTTTCAAGGGGAACTTATTTGCAAGGTGAGTTTGTACATGTAAAATTTTTTGAGTAAGTAGGAAAAATGAAATCATATAAGATGAGTAGCACATCCGAGGTTTTATAAGAGATGTCTGTTGTCTCTTTCTACATTTTCCCTTAAGAGCTGTTTTAGTTGCTTTTCAGAAGATGTATGAACAGAAAAAATGAGGATTGTTCCTTTTGACTTGAATGCAGAATCTTGACCGGCCTGGAGTTAGCTATTGCTTAAAGACAACTTACGATGATAATGCCATAACAACTGCTGTTGAGATTTATACGAGTCACAGGTAGTGAATTCCTTCCTCCTTTTTGCCTTTTATCTTTATCGTTTTCGTTCTCAAATATGTGCCTGCCTTCCTCATTTTTTATTTTTCAGTGGTGCTGTTCACTTCACATCTTCGAATAATGACTGCGGAGTCAGAGATTTCGATATGGAGAAATTTCAGCTTTCTAATCACTTCCGCTTCTCTTGGCCAGTAAATGTGAGTTTCTTGTATTGTCTTCGAATTTTTTAGGGCCAACACGGAGATACTTGATTATTATTTTGCTTTTACATTTTTGAGCTGCAACTTGGTAGGGTGGGGGAGTGTATCATATAATTCATATGCTCAGATCTCATTATTTGAGTTTCATATGTTGTTTCGTTTTTCCTGTCTGTATTGAAAATACATTCACTAGGCCTATTTATAGAACCCTTTGCTGAACTTGTCTGCTGTGTCATATTTGCAGCATACTTCCTTGAATCCCAACGGTAAACTTCTGGTGATTGTTGGAGACAATCCAGACGGTATGGTGGTGGACTCCCAAACTGGAAAGGTACTTGGAATTTTGAATCAAGTTTTTGATCATGCTTAATCCATCTAGTGCTTCACCTGATTTGAGTTGATTGTTTTTGCAGACATTGACGCTGTTATGCGGACACCTGGATTTCTCATTCGTGTCCGCATGGCACCCTGATGGTGTCACTTTCGCTACTGGGAACCAGGATAAGACCTGCCGGGTTTGGGACGTTCGCAACCTGTCCAAGTCTGTTGCCATCCTAAAGGGCAACCTTGGAGCTATTCGGTCACTCCGCTATACTTCTGATGGTTGTTACTTGGCAATGGCGGAGCCTGCTGATTTCGTGCACGTTTACGATGTGAATAGCGGGTACGAGAAGGAACAGGAAATTGATTTCTTTGGCGAGATATCCGGCATATCGTTCAGTCCAGAAACTGAGTCGCTTTTCATTGGGGTGTGGGACCGCACTTACGGTAGTCTTCTCGAGTATGGTAGACACAGGAACTACACATATCTAGACTCTCGCATTTGAGAGTGTAAATCTTAGATTTGCTAGTGTTCTTTCTTTCTTTCTTGGCTGAAGTGTTAAAAAGGGGAGGTGATGTACAGAAGGCTAGAAATGGCTTGATAGTTCCAAAAAAGGAAGTTAATGGGAGCAGGGTATCTTAGGGGTACAAGACTACTGTATCTCTTATCATGGTTGTTTTTGTGCATATGAAATTTCATTAGTCTATTGAATTAGTGGGAACTTGTGAAATGAAGTGGGTCGATTTCTTCTGATCTAAAATGAATCAATTACTACTGTTTTTCTTTCTTTGTTGTTTTGTTTGCTGGAAAGTCCTGTGCTTGTAAATTTCATTTGGCAAAAGTCTACCCACTAGGATCCAGGGGGATTTAAAAAAAAGGTTTTTAAGTAATTAAAAAGAACAAAAGGTACTTAATTATGCATACAAAAAAAGAAATAAAGAATGAAGGTAAAAAAGAAAAAGAAAGTCTAAATTTGTATCTTGATACTCAACATTAAAAAAGAAAAAAAAAAGATCCTATAAGGGATTTGAACCCGACGTGAATCGAACACGCAACCTTCTGATCTGGAGTCAGACGCGCTACCATTGCGCCACGGATCCTCGTGTTTCAATTGTGCGTGCAAATTTTTTTAAAAACAATAACGTTATCTTTGTGGGACCATGCGGAAATAAAACCAAAAATCTCTAATCCAAACCCAACAAATAAAAGAAACCCAACTCAGCAGCCAAAATCTTTATGGCATCTCTCTCATCCTCACGAACCTTTGGAGATGCCATCTCCTTTATTACTAGTTTGTCGCGGAGTGGGAAACACATGATCATAACTTTGCCACTCACTTCCATCTCTTAATGATCTTGAAAATCCCAAATATCATCTTTGTTTCTTCATTCTTGTGCCATTCTCAAAACCCAAAAAAATGGCATCAGCCTCAGCGATCTCCCTCTTATCTCCCACAACCACCCTCCAAAGAGCAAAACAATTCTCACCATCCGATATATCCTTGCAAGGCCTCAAAGCCACAAAACTCTCCCTCTCTTCCACCACCAACACCAAATTAGCCCTCCGCCGCCCCCGCTCCCGCTCGGCCGCCATCAAAGCCGAGCTCAACCCGCCCCTTGTTATAAGCCTCAGCACAGGGCTGTCCCTCTTCCTTGGCAGGTTTGTCTTCTTCAACTTCCAAAGAGAGAACGTGGCCAAACAAGGCCTGCCGGAGCAGAACGGCGTCACGCACTTCGAGGCGGGCGACACGAGGGCTCAGGAGTACGTGAACTTGCTCCAGTCAAATGACCCTGTTGGTTTCAATATTGTTGATGTCTTGGCTTGGGGTTCCATTGGCCACATTGTGGCGTACTATATTTTGGCTACTTCTAGCAATGGCTATGACCCCAATTTCTTTTGAAAATTGAATCATCATATCATGATCGTTAATTTATAATTTTCTTTGTGCTTTTTTTTTAATCATCAGCTCATCAGACCTGTATTTGTATAGCTTTAATTCAAAGTCTCTATAATGCTACTTTCTTTGCTTTGATCAAGTAATCTTTGTGCTACTTTTGTACTTGTTTAATTTAACCACTTGGGTGTGTTGCATGATTAAAAATGGACTATGTTGTGATTGTTTTGACATGATTGCTAGGCAATTGGGCTTATATAGGTTAGTTAGCTATTTCTGGTTAGTTTAATGTAGACACGGGAGTTTACGATCGATCAGAAAAACCGTTGATCTTCGCGTCCGCTATGGTTCTTAACAAGGATTGAAATAGAAAGTAAATCCCCCAAAGTCTAGAAGAAAAAACACACCAAAATTTTATAATGAATCACCCTCAACCAAGGAATACATCCGTTGTCTGATGGTTCCATTAGATGTAAGGATTAGAAGAACACAAGTGTTCTTAGGGGGGAAAACATAAAAAAACAAACAATATGAAGTTGATGTGCTTGTACACGAGTGGCCGACGTGATTATGAGAACTTTTGTCAAATAAACCTTTCCAAAAGCTTTAACTTTGAAACACAAAACCTCACTCATTACTATTATAAGCATTAGCCATAAAAATTTTAATTGCGCCAAGCTTTAGCCATAGCATTCAAACTTTTTCTTCAACGGCTCACTAATTAATCTCATGGGCACGGATAGATTTTTCAGCAATCCATCTTCCACTCACAAAGGCTACTTGAGCTCCGGATATGGACCCATCGATAAAGCGTTGCATTCTTAATGCTACTAACTTCAATTGAGTCTTATAAATCAACTGTGTTGCACAAACTGATGAGCCTAAGCTAAGACAAAAAACACGACCATTAAACTTCTTTTGTAATAACTACAATAAAGGGAGAAGCTGAGCTCCTTAAGTATGCATCCGCTTCTAAAAAAATCTTGTCATTTTGATCTCCAACTTCACTACTGGAAAACTGACATTTTGCGACCAACCCCAAAAATATTTGTTTGCAAAATGTTCTCCGCAACCAAAAATCTAGTCCCTAAAAAATGGGAAGGGAGTGAAAGTATTCGCAACCAAATTTGGCGACGAAAACTTGAGAAACAGCAACCACATTATATTTAGTTGCAGAAAATTTAGCAGGAAACAAAAATTTGTTGGCACAAAAATTTAGCCGAAATCTTGTCTCTTGTTGATCCATAATTATAAAATATCCTCTTGATTTTGCCCCTTTTTTTTTGGCATGAGAGTTAGAGTTATAGACGTTTAATTAGGCATGGTTGTTAAAACAGAACCAAAAAAAAGTTACAAAAGTGACTTGTTTTTACAAAAAGTGGGTATTAAGGCAAGTAGGATCATGTTGTAACTGAGTAGTAATAGTAAGTGTTCCCTTGCTTTATTTTGTTTGCAGATTGAATCTAACAAACAGTGATGGACAACTTGAAATCAAAGTTGACAATGTATATAGCATGAAGATATATATGTATATATATAGAAGGACAACATTAAAGAAGAGCATGAATTGAATAATAACAGACTATGAAAGACAACTTTATTACTACATACAAAATGAAACAAGAGAGATATACATCAATCTGTAAGCTCAAAACAAGAAGAGGAGTCTTTTTGGACGTTTGTTTGAAAAAATCAATTCAACGCCAAAGATAGTAACTTGATGATAAGTTTTCCAAGTCCGTCTAATTTCTAAAGCTCAAGTGGTTAAGCAAACTTTTAGATTACCTAATACTGAATAGAAAAGGAGATCAGAAGAAGGAGGGTCGCGTTTCTATTTCTTATTATTGCAATTATAGAAAACTAAAGTACTATGATAAATCAACTTATAAGGAGGTTTATTTACAAGTAATCAAGAAATTAAAGCAAATAAGAGATTATTCCTCATGAGGCTGCAAGAAGCATCAAGAGTGCGCCAACCAAAAATCGAAAAGGAGTGTGCCTGATTGCTTCTATCACGTTAATGGGAAAATTTCTTAGTTATTTTTATTTTCATTTTTTAAAAAATCTCAGTTGGTGTCGTTTTTCTTCTTGCCTTTTGTGCTTAAGAAGTGGTAGACTAGTTGAGCTCGAAAAGCCTTATAACAGACTAGCTAAAGTTGCAAGAGCAATTGACTTGGCCTAAGGAAAATTTTCAACCCAAATGAAAACAAGAGAGATATATATTTAATCTAGAAACAAAACGACACCCCTAGTAAGAAAACGACACAAAAGCAAAGAGAAAAAGACTTTTCCTCTTCAATATGCCACTAGCCAGGTACCACTAGTGAATGCCTAGTTAAAAAAGATGGCTAGAAAAAAGCTAACTTGAACAACCCAATTAGAAGGTAGCCAAAAGAATAATTAGCGTTAAAATAGCGAAATTGAAACTAGCGTTACGATGTATGAAGTTGAACCAACGAATGTGAGATACGTGGATATACAGAGATGAGACAAAGGTGCCCGTCGAGTTAAACCTGCGCTTTGTCTTGTTTGTGTCTTTGTACAACAAACGACAGAACCAGTATTGTCGCTTGCACTTCCTAAATAATAATACCATATCCTTCTATGCTAAAGGACGATGAATACACATATGACACTAGAGGACCATAACAACATTTTGTACTAAAAGATAGAGGTCGCGATTTGTGTTGATAATTTATATATATATATATATATATATATATATATATATAAACCTATTTATAATCGTGTCAAGAAAACATCAACCCAAATATGACGTATCTATTAAACATGTTATGTATCAACGCAAATATCAACCCACATAACTAGTTAAAAACTTGAAGTAGTGAATAAAAACTTATACAATCATGATTTAAATAACATGATCATAGATATGGCGTTGTCGATCAATTAAAATTAATACAATAGTGAATAAAACTAATACAATCACCGTTGATTTTTACTATGGTTCTCAGTAAGAATTAAAACAGAATGTAAATCTTGTAAACATGAATAAATTAAAGTGCTGGAAAAGAAAAATAAGCACAACCCTAAGAAAACAAATAAAAAATAGCACACTGGAATCTTGTCAATGGAGGGCTACATCCGCTTCTTGCGAGAAGAAAAATGAGAAATACTCGTGTATTGAGTACGGAGAATAACATTAATGTAAAGTATAATAACATCACCAATTGATAAGGTTTTAGCAAGGAAAACAACAAAATCTATCGAGAAATTGTAAATTATTAAATTTTGAGATACACTGTTACCTCAAATAATGGAAATGTTCATTCAGATTATTAACATATATAAAAGCTAGCGGTAAGTCCTTTAAACAAGTTGTTTAATCAAGAACAAATAACAATCTCGATTCTTTTTTGCTATGAATAGTCAGATCGATCTTAGCAACTAAAAGATCACAATGAATATAGTGGATCCCACATGAAGATATACATCGCAGAAGGACAGAAGACCGTGATCATTGAACAATAATAGAATATTATGAAAGAAAACTTGATTGCTTTAATACGAAATGAAACAAGAGAGAGATACATCAATCTTTTGGATGTTTGTTTTTAATTTTTAGAGCTATCAACTTTTGATTCTTGCAAACACGAGGAGGTTAAAGACTTAATCAAGAACATCAATGTTGATCAAGGAAAAGGCATCTGCTGATCTTAGGACCTAAAGCTCACAAGGAAGAGATACATAGCAGATGTAACATTAAATAACAAGACAATGAATTGAGCAATGGCAGACTATGAAATTAGAAAATTTAGTTTATTACTTGATCATTCAAAATGAAACAAGAACAAAGAAGAGGAGCCTTTTTTGGATGTTCGTTTTAGACAGACAATGTGTCACTAATTTCCCCACTCCCAAGAAATAAAGAATTATGTAATGAAAGCTAACTTGAGTTACACCCCCATCATTAGAATTAACATCAAAATAAATGATAAATTTCAGTTACTGCACGTCTCATGATTCAGACTACCACTATTATAGCCCCCCTAACCACCTGCAATTACTTATTCAATTATCCTCCAAATTAGCTGGAAGGTTCTCTTCTTCTTCTTCTTCCTCTCCTTCTCCTTCTGCTTCCTCCTCTTCTTTTCCTTTGCTGATGCTCTTGCCACTACTTCTCTTGTCCGTGACTGCCCAGTTTCCCATCTTGACAAAAATTTTCAAGTTAGTCTGTGGATCATCTGAGAATGACATCAGGGTGGAGGCCGCTTCATTCACGATATCAATGGATGAGGAGGAGCCGAGGCTGTTTCCGCTACCTCTCTTGCCGGTGGCAGCCCAATTATTAATGACAGACTTTATCGAATCTTTAGCGGAGTTAGAAGATGGCACTCGCATGAGCCGCCTTCCCCTATTTTTTGCCAAAGAATCGTCACCCCTGATGTGATGGAGAGAACGTGACAAGTAGTTTGACACGAATTCATCGTCATCATCTTCTTCTTCTTCTTCGTCATCCAGCTCTAGCCCATCCTCATCCAGCTCAACCCCATAATCATCAATAATGCCTTTTCTCTCCTTCTTCTTGTTGGAAAGGCGATTATGCCCTTTCTTGTGTCCAATGAGTGCTTGTGCTGTCTTGAGTCTCTTGTCACACTCTGGGCGCGGAATAGTCATGTCTTGAACATTCTCTTGATGTTGATCTTGAACTTCATCAGTCTGATTATTCATGCCTACTTGATCATCATGATCATGATCAATATGATCATCTCTGGCACTGACGGGCTCTGGTTTGGGATCGACTTCCTTTTTCTTGCTATCATTTGCACCCTCTTTCTCTGTCTCCATTATTGTAATTTGTATGAGAGCTTAGTTTGTTACAAGAAGATCAAGAAACCTCTTTACCAGTGAGAGTTGATGGCAATTATATTGGCAATCAAGAGTTTGCCAACCAAAAATCGAAATGGAGTGTATCTGATTGGAGTTCTACCACGTTGATGGAAAGTTTCTAGTATAATCAACTCTTTTTTTTTTTTTATTCCCTATTCTTGCCTTTTGCGCTTTACAAGTGGAAGGCTAGTTGATTTGAGAAAGGCTTATAACTGCCTCGCTAAACTTGCAAGAACAATTGACTTGGCCTAAAGAAAATTTTCACCCCCAAATGAAAACAAGAGAGATGCATTTAGAACTACAACTTGCCACTGGCCAGTGATTAGAACTAAAACTTTTAAATGGTGTGTTTCTAAAAGATATCGAGGGTTTCGTTTTATTGTTAGGGTGTTTGGGAAGTGCTATTGAAACTTTTGAACTATGTGATTACTAAGGTGTCGTGAGAGGGTCGTTTTGTTATTAGAGTGTTTAAGAAGTGTGGTTAGAATTAAAATTTTTGAACTAAAAACTATAACATATGAGAGTTTTATGTTGTAACGGCTAAAGTTTTAATTAAAACTGATTTTGCTTAATACCTTAATCTAGAATCAAAGCGACACCCTTAGGAACAAAACGACACAAAATCAAAAGAGAAAAAGACGTTATCTGCCACTAGCCAGTACTACCAGTGGATGCCTTGGAAAAAAAAGATATGTAGAAAAAGCTAACTTGATCAACCCAATTACGGTATAGCCGTAAGAATAATGAGCATTAGAATAGCGAACTTGAAATTAGCGTTAGGGATGTATGAAGTGGAACCAATGAATGTGAGACACGTGGATATGCAGATGAAACAGAAGTGTCTGTCGAGTTAAACGTGCGCATTGCCTTGTTTGTGTCTTCAACAACAAACGACAGAACCAGGATTGTCGGTTGCACTTCCAAATGCCATACCTTTTGTTTTTGTTTTTTTTTTTGTTTTTTTTTTTACGTCGTTCAGCATGTGAAACAATAGCAGGACCTAAAAACAATAACTTTAGGGGTTGAAGTTTAAATTAATCTACATTTTCAGTGAAATTAAATATGCAATTATCGTTAGCCTAAAACCACACTACAATAACAAAACTTATATCATTAATTCATTATCCACTATAATATAACACAAGTCACTTACCATTAAGTTCAGGACAAGTAAATAAAAATAAAAGTAAAAGTAATAAAGTAGGAAAAAAGTGAGAGTTACACATGGAAATGACACCTCTACATTCGTTGGAAGAGAACCATAACAACATTTTGTCCTAAAAAATGGAGGTCGCCATTGGTGTTAACAAATCGTGCCCTTTTATAATTGCATCAGAAAATACTAACCCAAACATGACATATCTATTAAACACGTTTGAAATTGTCAATCCAAACACGACCTGTTTATTAATCGTATCAACCCACATAATCAATTAAAATTAATATATTGAATAAATAACTAATACAATTATAATTTAAATAACATGATAAAATATAAATAGAGTATTTGGAAACATAGTTGCAACTGCAAGTTAGAATAAAAAAATTATAGCATACAAGAGCTTTACATTGTAGCAAACTTTTATTTTATACTGTAGCATGTGAGAGTTTTGTATTGTATTAATAAGTTCTAACTAAGTTGCTAAATAAAGCTAGAATGAAGTTGTTGAACACCTTTGATCTTTGCTATGGTTCTTTGTAAGAATTAAAACACAATGTAAATCTCATAAAACATGAAAAAAGTACTGGAAAAGAAAAATAAGCATAAACGGAACATAGAACATAGAACAAAATAAAGCAAAGAAATAAAATATTTAGTATTGATGATTATACTAAACGTTTAACAAGAAATAAATAACTAAACATAGAACATGCATAAACGGAAGAAACATAAATATGCTTTTTAATGTAATATTTTATTTCTTGTACAAGAACCATATTCTGAATAGCTTGATTGGTGTACTTTATAATGTATATAGTATGAAAAAACAGTGGAAGTGTGATAGTCTTTAGACTGCAAGTACAAAATAAAAGATGTTATACTAAAAAGTTCATATTTAGACAGTTCATGTGTTGGAAAAACAGTTTTTGCGGTTATTGTAACGCCCGCCTAATTTTATGTAACGGATTATGCTATGATAAATGACAACGTTAAATGTTATATTTATAATGTGTTATGATATATGATAGATGGTGCTAACCATTTTATTCTAAGTGTTATGACAGGTGATGCTCACGTGGAATTGATGTGCTCAAATGTTCATGTCATTAATGTTATATATTTAATCATATTTTTTTATTAATAATTTAATATTATGAATGATTTTTATATTTAAGGGCAGATCGGCAGGCCGAACCATTCAGTTCGGCAAGCCAAAATGATCCCCTTCAAACGGCAAGCCGATGAGATATCATCGGTAGGCCGGACTTCAGAGATCGACAGACCGAAGATAGGGATCAGCAGGCCGATGACAGCTGACAAGCAGTCAGCAGAAATTTCACAAAAATTTATAATAAGGTTGAATTTGTGATAAGGATAATTTATTTTGAATAATTAACATAATTATGGGATGATTTGTTTAATTTTGGTAATGAAGCAATTGAATTTTGATTTATTTGAATTAATGGATAAAGTTTTCCCGTTTTACAAAGGTAAAATATGGCAACTCGAACCGTTCTTGGAAGTTTTGACTTTTTCTCTCTCAATTCTATCCATTCACACGAATTTTTGCCTGGCATTTAATCAGAAAATTTCTGATTTGTATTAAGAGGATAAGTTTTTCTTATTTTTGAATTTTATTTTTACCATAACAAAAAAAAAAAAAAATTCTCTCTCTCTCTCTCTCTCGTTTTCTCTCTCATTCTCTCTCTTCCTATTACATTTCTTTTCTTGTTCTTCCTCTCAAATTTCCCTACAATCCTTTGTTAAAATATTAAAAATTTCTTTGGATTAATTCGAAGGAGCTTAAGGAAGAATTTGTTTTAAGGTATGAGTTTATTTTTCAGCACTTTTGAAAATTTTTCCCTCTTCAAACCGACTGCTATATTTTTGTCTAGGAGTATCATCTTGCTTTGAAATTTTTTATATGTTATTTATGCATGTGTTATGTGATTTTTCTCCAAGTTTCACGTTATTTTGATTTTTCTATAAAAAGTTATGAATTTTCTTCTCTCCACCACTCACAATAAATTGTTGCTGACTGTTTATGTTGCACAAAAGTATGGGTGTTGTTTTTGTTGCAAATGAATGTTGTTTTGCACGAAATTTGGTGGACATATTTTTATATATGTTAAGTAAAGGACTGTAAAATATGGTGATGATTTGATTAATATATTAAGAGTTATAGAGACTTTATGAATTCTAGGTATTTAATTTGTTATTTCAGTAAATTTGTTGAACTTTTATTGTGTAATATTTTTGTATGATTATATGATTTTATATGGTGATGAGAAATTGTGGAGGCACTGTATTATATGTAAATATGATGTCATAATGAATTTTGAGGTCCAAATAAATTTAATTTAATTGTTTGGGAATTATTATTGCATGTAATTCACTGTCCAAGATTGTTTATGGCTATGTTTGGTCTCTGCCTTCCAATGCATGGTTTGAAGTGTTAAGCATTTATTTATAGGTTATTTTTGGATATGCTATAGTTCTGTGTGTATATAATATGTGGTAATTTTTGTGAATTTTTCTATACTATGAAAATGTGATTTATGGACCAGAATTAAAAAAGTGTTCTCTGCCTATTTAATGTTGGTAGATTTCATGTTGAATGTTATGTGATTTATTTAAATTACTAAATGAGATTTTTATGATTAAAGAAAAATCATGGTGATAGGTATATATGTTATGTATGTCTCTGCCAAGTTTGATTTTCAAATTTTATGTAAATATTAAGTTATTAATTTTTAATTTCACGGAGGTCAGAAATATGCATGTGTTGAAAATGTTGTTTCAATGTTTTATGATGAATGAAAAATGTATGTATGATGTTTTTATGAAATGGTTGATATGGATGCTATGTTATGGTAATTAATTCATTACATAAATGTTAATTACCATTTTATAAATGTATGACATGAACACATTGAGAAGTGAGCACATCAAGACTGCGGCGTTGTCACCTACAAAAGTAAGGTTAAGTAAGCTCATTTGAGGTAAGTACATTCTCACCTACAACATGATATGTTTATGA